>JAOXOE010030975.1:0-12426 GCA_028565055.1 Phoeniculus purpureus
AAGAGTCAGGATCACGGGGACCACGTGTCTAGTGTATGTGTACATTTTGCTTGTCAACCAAGCCCCAGAAATGGAGAAGCTTTTTGGCTATTACCCTACCTACAGTGCATGAGGCAGTCAAACCTTTAATCTGGGCTGTTTTGACGGATCTGACCAGTTAAGTGCTTACAGAAATTCAGAACCAATTGCTGCAATTTTGTACCATGATTCAGTAATCATGGGCCAGCAATTGTGACTGCTCCTAATTATGGCTTCCTCCCTACTACCAGATCCTAACGCTACAGAGTGACATCCAGCAGCAGTACTACTTCTCTCTTCTTCCTTTTCCACTTCATTTCACTAATTCATTTTTTCTGGTGTCAAAGGGGGAAGGGAATAATTAATGATACTCTTCTGGCCAATTACATCTGTGGTTAATAAATATCAACACTGAATATTTTTTAACATTTTCCACTGTTTTTCAATGTAATCCTATGGGGCATTTTCTCATTAAGAGGAAACATCTGTGATATGTATGTATGTGAATGCACAAATTTCTACACAGTTTTTGATAAAGTTCTGAGAAAGAGAGAGCACAATTACTTCCAGACACCTATTCTGCTACAGTGAAAGGAATTAAAAATAAATGTCTAAATGGTGGCAAGTACATGGCTTCTCTTCCTTATGTTTCACAGAACCACAGGGACCTCGAAAGATCATCTAGTCCAATCCCCCCGCCACAGCAGGATCACCTAGACTAACTCACATAGGAACATATCCAGGCAGGTTTTGAATGTCTCCAGAGAAGGAGATTCCACAACTGCCCTGGGCAGCTCGTTCCAGTGCTCTGTCACACTCACTGGGAAGAAGTTCCTTCTCATACTTATGTGGAACCTCCCACGGTCCAGCTTACACTCATTGCCCCTTGTCCTTACACCTACTGCCCCTTGTCCTATCATTAGATGTTTGCTACTTTGAATTTTATAAAACAGCACTGTTATTTATAGTATGCTATCTTTCATCAAATTCTGCTTATAATCACAGGTACATTCACAAGTCAACATATTAACTCAGTAAGATCTATCAGCTCCACCTACACTGTATTTGCAAACTAGAAAGGAAGTTGTTAGTGTAGAAAAATTTGCTACAGGTACTGCAGCAGACCTGAGAGAGGTCATGAAGCTTAATAACAGAGAGATAAATTAACTGATACTGGGGAAAGACAACAAAGAGGTCAGTAGTGTCTTGTTGATTAATCAGAAAGGTTAAGAACTAAGTTTTGGCCAAGGAGAAGATAAAGGATTCATTTCAGCAAACTACACAACATAATCCATTCAAAATATGATAACCAAGCGTGTCATCTGACGGTTATGGGCAGCGGTGTGAGAAAGCTGAGAAACTATTAGGACTGTGGCATTGGTTGTGCTTACCCACACTGGGCAGAGCAGTTGCACATCAGACTTTTGGCCCCAGAGTTATCCCCTGGACTAAAGTGAAAAGACAGAAAGAAATTTCCCTTAAAGCCAAACCTTGCTACTAGAAAAGAAAAACCCATCCTTTGAAAATCAGTAACAGCAGGAAGCACGCTGCATTGAAAGTTAAATTATTTTCTTCTGATAACTTATTTCAAGTAGTATTTGATTAAAAGACAACAAAACACACTTTAAATCTAGAAAAACACGGTTACCACAGGCCGAGGCAAAAAGTGTTGTTAAGTGACAACAGAGTGTTGTCATTTGTTTAGCTCTTGTAAAGGCACCCCAGTCAATCAATAACTGTGCATGTACTATGGCAGTAGGTTTGTATAAAGATGCTTATCAGAAATCCATGAGCAACACTCCACTTTTGATTACAGTGCTCCAGACAGTCGGCAACGCTGCTGAAGACTGTGTGCCTCTCTGACAAGCCATATTGACGGAAATAATAATATAGAAACCGCACTTCCTAATATGCATATCTAACTGCACAGCCAATTAACCACTATACTGACTGAAATGGCTTTGTTATTCATTTTATTCCAACTGATGTTAATACTGTGGCAGCCGATGGGGATAATAACTGATGGAGCATATTGGAAATTTTTAAAGAGGATATAAAATCTCTATAATTTAAAGATGTGGAGAAAGCTGCTGTGCTTTACAGTCTTAAAATAGTTATATGTACAAAGTACTCAGAGCAGGAGAACTAGTATTTGACAATGTGTGAACAGAAAGGAAATATATAAAAAGAGAGGACTCTGACAAATAGGTTTGGAAACAAAAAAACCCGTTTAAACAGATCCCTCTCTCTAAAAGAAATGGTAAATTATAACAGGAGGATGAGACTTTTTCATTTCTACTTCGGATATCACATTGAGTAACAATGTTTGAACATCTGGAAACATTTACATTTGATGTTTTAATCAAAATGCAACATTTTCTGCAACATAATAAGCACGTTCTAACAGAAAAATGCCACTACATTTACCCTAATCCTTAAAAATCCTGTGTCTGTTGTCATTATAGGCAGGAATAGCAATCCCGCTACATATTTTTTTAAGTACATACAATTATTCTTGCCTGTGCTAATAAGTCTCTTCTGGGAGTTTTCCTACAGAGATAAAATGCTATCTATATATCATCCACACATCTTTCAAAGGTTTTTTGGTGCTTTGGTTTATTTTTTCATGATTGTGGTATAAATGATTTCACTGCAGTGTTGCAATCCTGTCCCTGCTATTCTTAGCTCAGCAAAAACTCCTGTGGAGTTCAACAAGCATCTTAACTGAGCAAAGACTGCCTGATCCAGCCTGGAGTCTGGTACTCCAGTAATGGTGAGCTAGTGAAGGCTCTCTTGGAGATTAATCCAGTGTGTGTGAACTTCAGCAACAGCAGTGAAGCAGAGTGGGAGAAGCTGGCCTAGCTCAGAAGTGGGAGATCAGTATGCATGTCCCTGGTCCTGCTCTGGCAGGGAGATTGGACTAGATGACTTTTTGAAGCCCCTTCCAATCCCTAATGTTCTGTGATTACATGTCATACTCTGGGTAGAAAAGACTGGAGGAGAGGTTGTGCTGTGGAAACACACCATCCCAGTGTTCAACTTTGCCTCTCACCTCCAAAACATATCACTTGTCTTCCTCAAAGCCCCCATTTTCCATAAACCCTTCTTCCTGCTTGGGAATGTTTCTAGAGAAGCACTTTTCCATTCCCTCTGCTCAACCTCTTCCATCCCTCTACTGTTCCACTACAAACTGCCACTTTCTTAATAACAGCCCCCCGCAACCCATACAAAATTCCTTCCACTTCAAACTGGCCCTGCTCCTCCTAATCATTGAACTATATCTTGGTCATTAGTAACCTCCTAGTTCCTACTCTGGAAGATTTGAAAAACCCCAAATCCACTTGTATTTCTCTGAAATGAGCTGGAACAAGATACTGAAAGTTCATGAAGAGGAAATAGCCAGAAGAAGTGGACATGCTGCAGTTGTCCTTTGGTAAGTGAATGAGGAATTGGGAGGAAGGAAAAGGCTCAGCTCAGTAGAGACCAAAGAGGTATTTGCATGAAGGAAGGGGTGAACAACCATGGTAAAAGTCATATGGCTACACTTTTAACTTTGTGCTTATTCAATGTGCAATTTTCTCTTCACACATGATCCACTGTGTTTCTGAATTCTTACAGAAACAACCTTTCTGCATTTAAAGTTATTGTGAAAGTTGCAATGTCTCTCCTGTTCTGTGGGCTTTGCCATGGACAGTCCATGTTTTTGTAGTCTGGAGGCACCGCAGTATGAGCTACTCTATCAACTCCAGAAAAAGACTGCATGTTAGATACAGCTATAACAAAAGCAATAGCCGCCTTCTTAAATGGAGCAAGGAGACACGAACATAAATCATCAGATAACCCACATGCAGAGACGTCTGGCACTGAGCAGCCTATGACTTCTATTTGTGAACACTGGTCTTTCTCTTACTTCTCTCTACATCTCTTCACATTGGTGATGATGTGATCCAGAGAGTTAATCTCTTATTCCTTCCTGTGGTAAAACTTTTGATTCTTTCAGCTATCTTTCTTCTTCTCAAATTTAATGAAGAGTCAGAAAGCCAAAACATCTTTCAGTCAAGCTTGAAAGACAACTAGTTTTCACTTTTAGTATATTGTAAAAGTGCGCACTGAACGACCTTTCATTTAGTAGAGTGAGGTAACCGCTCGGTTGGAATTCTGTTTATGTCTCAGTGACACACAATGCTGTCCACCTGAGCCATGTGAGATCACACTACTAAGCAAAATCCTTGCAAAATTACCTGATGAGAGCGTTAGTAGCAACATTGCTGTTTGGTTTTTTCCAACTAAGTGGAAAAAATACCAAACCATGCTGGGCTTTTGGCTCTGCTTATACTATTAGCTGGAACAGGTTGACTGAAGGAAAAATGAAACAATAGAGAAGTGAAAGCATTTGCTAAGAGGATGAGGGTGGCAGGGCTAGAGGAGGAGGCTGCGGATGTCTGAGGACTGTGGTGACGTTTATTGAGTGCCTTAGCAAAGTGATCCTCTTTCCTTCCATTGGCACTTCTGATTCACAGTATTAGAGAGCAACGCTTTCATCAGAGATTGATTAATTGACCTACCCCTAAAAGCTCCTCTAGATTTTTAACAGGTATAATGCTACCAAAAACTGAACAAGTACCAAAAAAACAGATCTGAGGTAACTGCAGCATTTACATACAATCACTTTAGACTAGAATAGAATAATTGCAAAACTGAATGCAAGCAAGTGTTGAAGGATAGAAGCCTGACAGTCACATTCTCACTGTCACCCAGCTAAGACAAAAGGGACTGGGAATATGGGAGAAGGGCATTCTGATGAGGGGGTAAGGAATGCCCCTCACCCAATTCCTTCTGACTGATGCTTAGAAATGCAGTGATGGGCTCTACAGGACCTGTGTCCAACCCTACCAAGCCAGAAGGAGAAATAATTCTGTCAAGCTTATAGAAAAAAATGAGATCAACTCTCTGAAGATTTAATAGTTAAAGGGATTGGATGTTTTCCATGTTTTAACATGGAAAGCAAACACATTTAGAGTTACTAAGTTAAAATTGTTCAATGCCTTCTCATGGCATGTAACATCCTTCATTTTGTAAAATCAGCTACTTAACTTCTAGAAAGGCTCCTTATGAAGTCCTTAAGTGGCAGCTTGACCACTCTGTCCTTCCTTTTCTTTAACAAGACTTGTTTCTCCTGAGAAACCTGCCTTTTTTACACCATCACTCTTTGATTAGATCTAAAGTAGCCTTATTAAAAACTGGCAAATCACCTAAATGTAAAATGCAGTCTAAGGAACTGTAGCTCTACAATCACAGTTCGTTTCTTCTCGTTTTTTTAGCCTTCCTTCAAATTAACAGTAAGCTCCTAAATGAGATTAGCAACAACAGGAAGAACAATAATCATACACATACATGTGCACATCACCACCCCTAATCCCCCCCTTTAATTTTCCTCTCTTATACACACAGTACGGAACATGCAACATCTTCAATCTTGCACTGCCTCAGTGCACTACAGAAGAGAGTGTGAAAGTGGTGGCCTGAATTTCTTGATGTCTCTCTCTTTTTATTAATTAGACCACACATCTAACTTTTTTTGGCTTGTTTAGGGGTTTTTCTTCTAACTGACAAAAAGCTCAAGAAAAGCTATTTCTGTGCACTCTGCCTTTTCTAGCAATTGAGTCTCAAGGGGTATTTAGCACACAGTGGGAATTTCCAGGTAAACAGCGCTATCGAATCCTCTGACGCTGGCACTGCTAATCACCAAAACAAAAAAAATAAATCCCCTAACTACCTAGTGCCCACAAATACATCATCTTGCACAGAGGAGCAAAGGCTAAGCTCAAGATGTGGGTTTTACTCTCGCAAAGCTTACAAATGACATCGCATGATCGTGCAAATGAAGCAAGGCAAGATGAGAAAAATGAAGAATGAAGCTATGTAATCTAATCAGAAGCCAAACAAGGGTTTTTCTTTATCTTTTTTTTTCCTTCTCCCTCTCAGACAAAGGGAGGCTTTAAACCTTTAAAACACGAGCCAGCGCTTAGTTTTCTTTTACAGCTCCTGGCAAAGCTGAACATATGCGAGTCTATTTTGCATGTATTTATGCCCAGGTTCCCGTAGGTATGCATGCAAGAAAAAAAATTGTAACAAGGCTGTTTAAAGGGCACTGAAGCAGCTTCCTGTCACTTCAGAAACTAAGTACCGGAGCAAGATAATTCTTAGGCACAATATATTTGCACCTGGAAAGAACGTTATCTCCGTCCCTATCCTGACGGCTACGCTGTGCATTACTTCGCTTTTTCGTGTCTAAACGCCTACTCCTTCCCCAATCCCCTATGCCATGAGCTGACCTTTGTCTTAGTTCACCAAAGTAATGAATTGGAAGGGGCCAGATCATCACCAGCAATTTAAGCATCACACAGACTCCCTCCACGCCCTGCCCTGCCTCTGGTCGCGGCGCAGGACCGCTCACACCCTCCGCGGGGGCGGATTGCTCAGTTAGGGGGATGTCCACGGGGCTGGGACAGGAGAGGGGCCCGGGGGAGGGCGGGAGGGGCGAGAGCCGGCGCAGCCGGGGGCTGCCCCTCCGGGGCCGCGGCTCCGGGCGACGGAGTGGGCTCTAGACTGGGCTTCCGGGCCAGCTCCTCGTACAGCGGGCTGCGGGAAAGCATTACCCCGGCCACCTGCTCCGAGGCCATCCGCCCCACCGGGCGGCCACCATGGGACACCGCCAGCCGCGGGGGATGCCTGGCCGCGGCCCGCACCTGGATTGAGCCCAGCCGAGCCCTCTGCCCCGCCAGACCCGCTCTGGTTCCTCGACCCCGAGCCGGGAGCGGCGGGACGGGCCCACACCCCGCCCGATGGGGCTCCCGGAGGACCAGCTCCTCAGCCCTTCTCCTCCCACCCCTCAGCGCCTCTTCCTCCCAGCGACCGCGTCAGCATCCCCGGACCGCGGGGTCCCAGCAGCCCGCGCCTGACCTCTGCGGGCGGGCGCAGGTGCGGGGCAGGCGGCACGGCCCGTCGCACCCCAGACCATGCAGGGTACCGAACGGCGTCCAAACCCACCGTGTCCGCCTCGCAAAGAAGCCGGTGACCTGTAGATAGCGATAGGCACTGAATGATGTTTGCTGCTGCCATGGAAATGGTGAATGTGGTGAGCGCCCAAACTGGAGGCGCCCCACGCCACACCAAGGAGGCCGCTGAGACTGAGCGGGACTATCCAGAGAAGGGCCAAGCGGCCCCCGGCGCTGCTGCCGCTGGAGGGTCCCGGCTCCGGGCTGCCTCTGAGGAGCACCCCCATCCTCCAGTCCACGGCGAGCCGGCCCGCGGCGTCCTCGGGAGGAGCAGCAGCCGCGGTAGAGGAGGCAAACTTTGGACAGAGGCGCGCTCGCACACGGCGCTGGCTGCAGCTTCACCGCACCAGCCGAGCCATCTCTTCCCTTTGGGAAAGCTTACGAGGATCCTTTTCTCCAGGTCGTCTTCTACCCAAAACAATCCGAGACATAGTCAGATTCGGAGAATCCAGGCAGTTCAGAGCCTTCGCAAAGAGGTGGAAGAAGGGAAAAGCCCCGCTCTCAAGCAATCGCTAGTTTCAGCTTTCCCGGGGCTGGTGCTCATTAACAATACTCCACAGTTGCAAGGGCTACGAGAGTGCCAAGCATTCCCCCATCCCCAGTAATCCACAGTGTAGCCAATCATGCCACATTTCTGCTAAGAAAGAAAAAAGGGGATGCCACTCCATCAGCCAGCGCTGGGAAAGCAGAGAAAAATCAAACTGCTGCTCTTCCCTCCATTCATCTCCAAACTGGTGAGCGAGCACTCAGCGAGAGATCTCTTCTCCCGGCGCGCACACACACACTCGCACCCGCACACATACACTCACACTCGCACACCCTTGCACACGCCGCCAGACAATAATCAGACTGCTCCGGCAATCTCAGTGGTCTGACTACTGGTAGTAATAACCGATGTTTTTCAGGGAGAACATTGCACCCTTATGAAAGAAGCGGAGGGGGGAAAAAGCCCCGAAAAACCAACACAAAAAACCCCAACACAAAAAAAGGAAACCCAAAACATGCTTGCGAAGAGCAGGGCTATGCAAATCTGCAGTCTCCAAACAGCAAATCGCTGAAGCTCGGATGCAATGCAGAGGACGAGCCTATGTTAAAGAGGGAGGCTGAGTTCAGCTCCCACACAGTCGCGCTGCCTCTCTTCTGCCTTTCGGGAGCCGCGCAGTGCCAGAACATGGCTCGGGCGGTGCGGAGGACACACACGCACACACCACCCGCCGCTCTTCCCCACCCGCCACCCACCACCCACCCGCGCCGCGGAGTCAGCAGCGCGGAGGGAGCATTTCCCCTCCTCTGATAGTTCAGATGTGATGCACCAGCGCCTCGAAAAAACATTTTCATCTTTAAAAGAACGTCTTTTAATTGGCCTAAACTTCGCACCATCAGACGTTTCCCTCTGTCTGGCAGAGCATCGGCTGTGATTACCCGGTAATTGCACACACGGCGCCTAACAAAGAGTTACCTTTTATTCCCCTCCCTCCCCCCGGTACTACTCAACTACCGCACCTCTGCTGCGGCCGCAAACTGGGCTGAAAAAAGGCGTTCCTAGGCTCAGCACACTCACACCCCGCACACCTCCCAGCAGCTACAGGGCGGCGCCGGCAGCTCCCGCATCGCCCTCCGGCTGCGGAGCCCCGCCGCCGCGCTTGCCCCGAAAACGGCGGGAAGGGCTGTCCCCCCACCCGCCCCACAACAACAGCCGAGAGTGGGAGATGTCACAGTTAAAAGTGAAGGGGAAACAATGCACCCTTCGGCGGGTCCCGCACCCCTCGCTCTCCCCAGTGGCACCCGTGGGAGGCGCAGAGCCTGCAGTACCGCACCTGGGCACGGCAGCGTGTGTGAGCCGCACGCTCCCGGTTCTCCTCCACCTCCCTTACTCCCTCCCTCCCGTTTCCAGCCTGCCGTAGATCTTGTGCCATGCCTTCAGCAGCATGAGATCATGGGTTGCGGATGCGTGAACGGGAGAGGGCGAGCAGTGGGTGTGAAAACGCTTTTTTATGCATTTCGCCTTCATTTAAACGAAAAGCACCGTCGTTCGCAGAGGCACTTCCCAATTCACACGGATGCGATCGAGAAGCCACAGCCCCCGCTCAGCTACGCCAGGCTCCGGAACGAGAAAGGCTTTTCGCCCCGGCTCTGCCCAGCCCAGGGCTGATTATCCCTGCCCAGGTGAGGAGAAACACTCTATCCCAGCGGGTCGTGGCAGGGTCTGCATCATAGCGACAAAGCCCCGAAAACCCCAGAGCAGGGGCGAGGAAGCAGCCGCTCCTGCCTTGCCCTGCCCTGGGGCGGTGCGTTTCACAGCCCGCCCCCTGCGCCGCAACGCAGCATCACCGCGGACTCAAAAGTTTTGCAAAAGACGCCCAGGTAAACACAATGATGAAAGCCCGCGAGGAAAACCATAAAAAAAGCCCCAAACAAACTCGCCACAGGCTTAGTGCTCGGCGTGAAAGTGCATGCATGCATGCACCGGGGCGGACCCGCGAGAGAGAGAGGGGCTGAGACCCAGCGGGTCCTCTGCAGGTCACCGCAGCACCGCAGGCCGGCTGCAGCGGAGCAGCAGGACTTCTTGTCTACAACTCGCCACTGGGAAAGGTAGCTTACGAGGATGTCAGTGACTTTGCCAACCTGTCTCAAGAGGCCTGGGTATAAAAGTAGTAACAAATCCAGACTTTCCAAACTATCAGCTTGAAGCTGCCACATACTGCCAGCTCTTAACAAATAAGATACAAGAGACTCTCCAAGTCTCAGAACAAAGGTAGTAGTCTCTTAATCTCATCAAGAGATTGCTACCTGTTAGCGAGAGTTTCCCTAGGCATGCAGGAAAGCACAACTGGCTCCCCCTGTTAGGTAAGACACAGAAACTTTTCCAGCCTGAGACTACAGATACACTTTGGTGTGAGTTCACAGAATCATAGAATCATTAGGGATCGGAAGGGACCTTGAAAGATCATCTAGTCCAATCCCCCTACCACAGCAGGATCATCCAGACCAAGTCGCACAGGAACACATCCAGGCAGGTTTTAAACGTCTCCAGAGAAGACTTCACAACATCCCTGGGCAGCCCATTCTAGTGCTCTGTCACCCTCACTGGGAAGAATTTATTTCTCATATTTATGTAGAAACTCAATATTCCAGTTTACACCCATTGTCCCTTGTCCTATCATTAGGTGCCACTGAGATGTTTGCAGCTTGAGCACCTTAATCTAAATTCTCACTCCATTCAGTATCCACTGCATCAGGAAGGCCTAAAGTGCTTAAATACCCAAAGTAGTTGAATAAAACGTTCAGGTACTTCAAAAGCACTTCATTTAATATTTCATTGAAGATAAAGAGGGCTTTTATGTGCTCAGCATTATGAAATGTATACTATTTATGCAGTGCACACACATAATGCCACTGAAGTATCTAGATTAAATCTGTGTTTGGAGATTACTTGTCTAAGATTTGTCAAATAGATTATAATGTAACACCTAGAAATGACCTGTTGTAATGTTAAACACTACTTAGAGACGGTTAAATTATTGCATTATTTTGCTGCCACATATCCAAACCAAGAGTTGAGGATATAAAAGCAAAATTCCACAAAGCTGTTTAGGCATCTAACTCATAGTTCAGTACCTGGCTAAAATATGAATGGTGCCACTGGCACCCAAGTAGCTGGCCCTTTCTGGATCTGGCAATGTGCTCAGCGCCTTGTTTGTGCTAGCTCTAGTTTTAATAGCATTTGACATTTTCCTGGCTATGCACTCTGAACCACAGACACAAGCAACAGGGGGACTATCCAAACTCCAGGGAGGAAAAAGGTGATCTAATGCAGTTCAATGGGGAGAAGTGATGTGTGGAACATGTAATGAAAAGATCAAAAATGAAAAGAGTAACAGAAAGATGAAAAGAAATGTGAAGAAGGAAGCATGTATGAAAGCAAGTGAAAGGCAGATGGGGACAGGAAGGCAAGAGAAAGAAATTCAAGGAAATTTTGTGATAACAGCAAGAAGTTCATTCTAATTTGAAGCAAAGCTTGTTACTCAGATACTTCCAGTCCTTTTATGTTTTATTTAAAGAGCTTAATTGAGTGTCTTAGCACTCAGAGTTAAGCTTTTTAATGAAATGTAAAAGTTAAAAGCATCCGCAAGTAAACAGTACGAAAGATGATGGTAAGCAGCATTTCTTACTTTAAATACTTTCTTTTTTGCCCCCTGCTAACATAAGAGTATGAATCTTGACTAGCTGAGAACTAGCTGAAGTTGAAATGATCCAGCTTTGTTCCCCAAGGGCACAGAATCTCCTACTCCCTGCACAATCTACATTGTCATATCAGTCTGTGACAGGTCGCCCAAAGAAGGAAGAAGCGGTATAACAGGCAATGAACAAGACTGTGCAAACAAACACACTGCAGGCAGAGAAAAATCAAACATCAAAACAAACCACAGTGTTCACAAGGTAGTTCTTCATATTTTGGAAACTCTGAGGTTAATTTAGTTTTTTAACCCCATTTAATTTGTACCCTGTGCAGGTCACATTGGCAGGAAATGTGACTTTTAATCAAGTTATTGCCACCAAATGAAGTCTGTTAATACCAATAGGTTCCTAAGTTTATGAGCAACAATATCCTCAGTTGTAAAACCACATCTTTCCCCGGCTTCTTCTATAAACACTATTCTATAAACACCAAATGTTCCTAAAGAAGATTTATACAAACAAAAAAAGTACTTCTTGCTGGTACAGCCGTATTTCTCTGCACTCTGATTTTTGTCAGTACATCTATATGTCTTAAGATGAACCACTTTGGTGACACTAGCAAAACCTAAGCACAGAGCATGCCTAAGGCTAGCAGCTGTCAGTTAAAGGCAAGGCTCCTTTACGTTATGTGGTGCCCTACGCAACCAGGCTTGCTCTGTCCACTTCTATGCTCCAGAGATGAAGTCCTACACTTGGTATTGCAACATCCACTCTCCAACTCCTGAAATTCAAGTGCTCTTCAGCAAACTCCAATAGAAAAAAATGCCCACAAATAGGTATCTTTGCTACAGGGAATGGAATTCTAGTCAATGAACACTGCAACTCACCTCCTATGTTTCTCTATTACAGTTTTTCTCCACTCCTGTGTATGGAATCTCACTTGGTTTGAACATACATGAATGTTTTGTGATTACAATCAAGCAGGCCAGAAATTATCTTTATTCATCCTACAGACAGCACATTAGAGAAGAAAACAGTCACAGAACATTAGGGATTGCAAGGGATCTCAAAAGATCTAGTCAAATCCCCCTGCCAGAGCAGGATCACCTAGACCAAGTCACACAGGAACATGTCCAGGCAGGTTTTAAACATCTCCAGAGAAGGAGACTCC
>JAOXOE010030976.1:0-12424 GCA_028565055.1 Phoeniculus purpureus
GGTGGGATGTGACAGTGGCCCTGAGGCCTGAGGGAGGAGGATGATGGAGGGGATGACATGGGGAGGGTGGGGATGGAGATGCAGGGTGGAAGATTTGGCGGGGGGGATCGTGGAGCCTCTGCTCCTGAGGCTCGAGGTTTAAGTCAATCTCGTTTGTTCACGTCAGTCCAGTTGATTTCTTTCTAATAACGGTGAAAGTGTTGCTGGGCAGGAGGGCGCTGAGGCGCTGATGAAGATGGAGGGTGAAGTAGTGGTGGTACCTCCTTGTTTTGAAGCAATGGGGTCAGGAAATGTATTTCAGGGTGCCTTGAGGCCCCTTTATTTTTATTTCGGGTTTTGTGTCTTTTATCTGTTGCTCTTAGATGCTTTGTAAATTATCAGCTTCACAATACGATGCTGTGGGTACCGGGCTGTCTGGGTGTTTTATTTAGGATGCTGACAGGGATCGTTATTAAGGAGCCAGGAGATCAAGCTGAGCTTTTTCATTCCACCTTCTCATAACTGCTGGTGCTTTCGGCTGCAGGCGGACGGAGCGGCTCTTTTATCTTAGGAGGAGACTGCAAAGGACTGAATGTCACCGATTGTAGGTTGCATCTGTTTTGTAGGCTGCATTTTCCTAGTTCTTTTGCTTCCCTTTCCCCTTTCCTGCGTTCCTCCCTTCTCTTCTTTCACCCCGCCCTCTTCCCCAGCAATGACACAGGGTCTTTGTCAGAGGAGCTGTGAGCAGAGAGGAGAGGGGATGGTTCAGCAAGAGCTGTGGCTATGTGCTATGTTAGGTCACGGGCGTTTAGGCCGCAAAACCCTTTAGCAAGCCTTTGGCTGCTGACTGGGGTGTTGCTAAGAAGAACCCACGAGCCTGGCTGGCGGCTCTGACGACGTCGTCGTTCGCCGTGTGACGTGAAGTCTTTATGGGGTTTCTGCAAACTTCCCACAGCTTTATCTGAGGGAAGATATTTTTTATGCTGAACGTGCAGTTTTTTGACTGCATGGCGTGGCCCTGGGGATCGGGATGGGAACGGGAGCTGAATCCCGTGAAATGGATGTTGGCAAATGTCACATGAACAGGAAGAGAGAGACTTCTTTTAAGGTGGATGACTTATCCCTATGTGTAGAAACATGGAATGATTCTCCCTCGTGATCACTCTGGCATTCGGTGCAGCTTGTAATCAAGAAGATCTTTCGATTGCATTGCACGGTTCTAGAAGCAGCATCGAGTCTTAATGTCTGTGTTAGAAAAAAACCCCGATGTTTCATCTGAAACTGAGAGTATCCTTTGAAAAACAACTCAGACCTTATTTTTAAGGTCTTGCAGACCAGACCCAGCAGTGTGTTCCAGCATGAAACCTGACTCACGGCTTCACTCGTTGGCTCTGGAGAATTTTTTGTTAGTGCTGGACGTGTCTGTGGAACTCCAATGGTTTGGGGGAGACTAGGATGGGATTAGTTGTTAAGAGTATCTTGTCCTTCATGGCTTTTTATAATGAGTATTCCAACGATCCAGTGCCAGCAGTTCACAGAAATTTTTCCACTTATGGAGATTTTGTTTTTATTTTTTTTTCTCCTGTTACCTGTCTTTGCAGTGAAAAACTTTTAAATAAATAATTAAGACTTTTTGCTGTGGCTGCCACTTCAGGCTATAGATTGAAATAAAAAAGCCTTTTCTTTCCTTCCACTGCAAAAAAAACCTGATGACTGCAGCAACCTGCTGTGATAGGGGGATTGGACTAGAGATGATCTTTCGAGGTCCCTTCCAATCACTAATGTTCTGTGATTTTGAGACTTATTTTTCAGGTCTTGGTTCTAAAATGGTTGGGTTTTTAGATTTTGGTGTTAGATTGGAAGGGTAAGTGATTGTATTTGTAAAGGATTTAGCTCATAACTTTGCTTTGCTTTTTTTAACGTGATTTTTTTTGTAGGTAAAGGGCTACCTTGGTAAACTGGAATGGCTTGAAGGAGCCATTTTGTGCAAGCAGGTGCATCTGTGGCCACATGGTCCAGTACCACACGGAACAGCTCATCTGTGCTGCTTCTGCTCCTACTTGCAAGGCAATAAATATATTTGAGAGTGGTCCAAATAGAAATCTCTCGAGATACGGTGTTGGACAGGAGCAGGAGATGCTGCAGCTGCTGCTTCCATTGGCAAACTTCTTTAATTCACTTCACAGAATCACAGAATATTAGGGATCAGAAGGGACCTTGAAAGATCATCTAGTCAGATCCTTTCATCAGCGATAGTCAGAACCCTAATGGTGTTTCTGATATGGCGCCCTTAATTAATAAATGTAGATGAAAATGGTTATTTTGAAGTAGTATTCTGGTTTGCTTTGCTTAAATACCCCTTGAAAGAGCTTGTTGCTGAATTGTGTCAATTTATTTGGACACGATTCCTTTGTTAAGAGGTTTTCTCTTTTATAAAAGAAAAGTTAAGAGAAAAATGTGGCGGTCCTGGTATTAGTCTGAGAAAGTCACAGAACATCAAGGATTGGAAGGGACCTTGAAAGATCATCTAGTCCAACCCCCCTGCCTAAGAATTTCTCGTTTAGACTCCCAGACAACTGATATATCCATCAATATATCTAAAAAATAAGTATTTTATATTTAATTTGATTTTTTTTTTCCCCCTTACTAGTAGATTATAAAAGCATTAACCTTCTCTTCCATGCAAAGGTAGTTTGCTCTATCAGTATCTTTAGGGTTAAGGAGTTGAAGGGGGTTGTTTTGGTTTTATTTTCTATATAATGGACATGATGTCTGCCAACTGATTAGGCTGTCAGCTTATTTACAAAGAATATCTGTTACCAAAAAGGAAGTAGTATCTTTTTTTTGCTTTATTTGCTAGGATTTTTGGTGATGTGGGTATAAAAGCAGCTCCTGCTATGGGATTCCCAACAAAATCTTGTAGTCAGAAGAGACTCAGATTAGTCAGCGATTAATCCAGCCTTTGCACCCTAATTTTTAAAGCCTTTCCTTCAGATAAATGACTTTCAAAGTGCAAAGTCTTCTGCTTCTTGCAGACAACCTTATGTGACTAACAGCTGAAGCTGTTGCCATGACATTTTGTCCGATCTCTGCCCTGGGTATCGGTGCCTGCACAGGAGGGACAGCTTAATGGAAGATGAGTTGCTGGTCTTTAATGTGCCACAGCCCTTCCAGAATCCTCCCAGTCAAACATCCTTCACACAGACAATAACCCCTGGAAGCAGGTCAAGGGGTGTGTCTGAATATAGAGGTCCCCTAAAACATGTAGCTGACACCAGAGTCACCCCACTGAGACGCAGGGGAGCACCAGCAATATTGGTGGAGGCGTGAACCCTTGGTAACTGCTGAAGGACAGCACCCAGGAATGGTTGTTTGCTTCAACTGCCACGCAGCCAAATGGCTTTTGCTTCTGTCTGGGCAGTTCCGTGTGGTTGCTGTACATCACTGTTTGGGAAGGTCTGTCTTTCTGAATTTAGTGTTTGTGACTGGTATTTTCACACACAGACCCACAGATCATTAGGGGTTGGAAGGGACCTCCAGGTGTCATTGAATCCAACCCACCTCCTCAAGCAGGATCGTAGAACCTAAGAGAGGTCGCATAAGGAACCCGTCCAGACGGGTCTTGAAAATCTCCAGAGAAGGAGACTCCACAGCCTCCCTACACAGCCCCTTCCAGTGCTCTGTGGCTCTTACAGTAAAGAAGTTCTTCCTCCTGTTGAAATGGAATTTCCTGTGCTCTAACTGACACCCAGTGCCCTTTGCCCTATCACAGGGCACAAGTGAAAAGAGATTGTCTCTTTCTTCTTGATCCCCAGCCCTCATGCATTTATAGACAGTGATCAAGTCTCCTTGAAACCTTCTCTCCAGGCTGAAAAGTCCCAGGTCTCTCAGTCTCTCCTCATAAGGTTGGTGTTCCAGTCCCTTGATCATCCTCATAGCCCTCTGTTAGACTCCCTCAATCAGATCTCTGTAACCTTCTCATTGGTTTTGAGTTTTTGATGATCAGCAGTTTTTCAGCAAACTGGTGATAGGCTCAGTTAGATTTTTTCCTACAAAGAATGAAGTGGGAAGACAGACAAATCTTCAATAGACAGACACACTGTCAAATAGAACAACTTCATGTGGAACTCCACGTAACTTGGAATCACCCTGTTTTACCGAACAAGCTAATAATAGTCATTTGGGTTCTTGCTGCTCCCCATCATAGCCTGGAAAAGTTCAAAATACCTGTTTTTTAATTAACTTTTTAAAATACATCTTTTTAACATGAAGCTGCAAGGGAAGTTCCCTGCCTCAGCAGCTGTCTGGACCAGGTACCTTATCTGATGGTTTGACTCCTGTCAAGCTCTCTTGTAGTGTGAGTGAGGTGTCACTGGGCAGCTGTTGCTCTGCACTGCAGATGTTAATTAAATCAAAAGTGAGCGTTAAAAAATATATAAAAATCTGAAATAAGGTGGTTTCCTTCCTTCTTCCCCCAGCATGGCCTGGGCTGGCCCCGTCGGCAGAAGTGAACTGCTGAAACCCAGAGCTGTTTCACCAGTATGTGCCAGTCCTGTGACTAACTTGTGTGTTCTGTCCAAATGATCCTGATCTATAAAAGATCTATAGTGGATCTATGAAACTTGAGGCTTTCACCTGTTTTCCTCCATGGACTGGAAGAAACATTCTGTCCCTTTCCCCTGATTGCTGAAGGAGAGAGTAGATCTCTGTAATTATCTAGGTCAGCGCTTCCCAAATCTTTCTGGTTGTGACCTTACTTCTGTCTACAGGCGTCACCTCTGTCAAGATAAAAATCCCTAGTGCCAGCCTAAACAATTAATTGACTTTTTACTAAGTGGATGACCCCTCCTGGGGTTATGACCTCTAGCATGGCAGCTGCTGATCCAGGCATGTATGTCAGGCGTCCTTAGTCCTGCCTTTTGCCCCTTCTTCTACTTCATGTGCTCCAGGATTCCCCTCTCAGAGTGTTTCCAGACTTCAGAGTAACGCCAGGCTAACCAGTGCTTGCAGTTAATTCTGCACAGGAGGGTAGCCTTCAGCTGTGGGCACTGGCTGTTCCTTTCAGGCATCACTAAGTCTCTCACTCACCTTTTGAGAGGACTCTGAAATCTTGATTGCTCTCCTTTTGAGCCAACAGTCGTTAGATGATTGTGTCAACCACCAATATGGGGTGATTGAGAAGAGGAGGCTGAGAGGAACGAGGTCCGTATTGCTGTCTACAGCTACCTCAGAGAAGGTGGTAGCGAGGCTGCTGCAGCTCTCTTCTTCCAGATAGCTAATGATAGGATGAGGGGAAATGGCCTTGAGTTGTGTCAGGGGAGGTAGGTGATCCTGCTGTGTCAGGGGGTTGGACTGGGTGATCTTTCGAGGTCCCTTCCAACCCCTAATGTTCTGTGATTCTATGATCTTAGGAAGAACTTAATTGCTGAGAGAGGGGTTGGGCACTGGAACAGGCTGCCCATGGAGGTGGAGTCCCCATCCCTGGAGGTGTTTAAAAACCGAGTAGCTATAGCACTTGAAACCATGGTCTAGGGGTTAGAGAGCTGTTGGGATGAGGGCTGGGCTTGATGATCCTAGAAGTCCTTTCCAGCCAGGATGGTTCTAGGATTCTATGATTTAGTCACCAGTAGAGCTGCTGTCGGTACCACGGGTCGTCACAAAGTGATATGAACTTGTGCTGGATGCACTGCCCTGCCTCTTGGCTCATTATTTTTCAAGATTTTGTTATCCTAATAGAGAAATACTAGAAAAATCCTCCTGAAAGTTGATTTTTTTCAAGTATGTTTCCCAAATAGAGGGTTTTTTATTGCCAACTGCAGCAGATGAGTTCAGTGATCTGCACTCACAGATGTTTAAATGACAACGTGTTTTACCTTTCGCAGATGTTGTTGCCTCCTACTTAAATAAGAGCCAGAGACATTTTAATGAAGAAATAAGGAAACCAGCCTTTCTTTTATAGGGTTTTGTGGTGTGTGCTTACAGCTTGCCTCTGCTCTGCAATTCATCTTGGGTATCGAGGTTGTTTGATATATTCCTACGGTTACAGAAAACCATTGTTGGGCACAATACTGCGTGTGCACTGCGAGATAACGGAGCTTCTCAGCAAGTAATTAGGCTTCTAATGCTTTCACAAGGGAAAATAGCTCGTGCTTTTAGCTGAGTTGTTCAAATCCGTGCTGCTATGTGCAGGTTTATGTGAATCAGGAGAGGCGTCGAACCAGGTGATGCAGTTAAAATTTCTTGGAGGGTTAAAAATGGGAGCAATCGTAAAACTTGTAGTCCTCAAGTGCAACCCTGAAAGCACAGTGTGGAGTGGGCAGCAGCTGCTGAGAACACGCACAGCTTCAAGACCTGAAGCACCATGATGACAACGTTTTGCGTGTGTTTTGTTTTACGCACAGGGGTACCAAACAAACAGCCTTAAGGAGGGGTTAGAGAAACGTTTTGAAAGAAATCGAGGCAGTGTTTGCGCCGAGGTAACTTCCCTCTGTGGGTCTGCAGAAGCTGCTTTAAGTGCTGTTGCCCAGTAGAGCAGCAGAAAGTGGGAGAGCAGCAGTGTGTATGTGGGAAACCCTGGTGTGTAGTTCAATTGTCAGGGTACCATTAAAACAAAAGAACCAGTTAAACCAGTGACACTCCCCGTATGTTCCCTCTGGGGTGCAGGAGGAATGACCTTATAGCTCTAATGTGTTGTTAGAAGTGAAGAAGTGAGTTTTTTTCCATGCTGCCATTGAAGATGTCGAGGTTGTCTCCGCTCTTCTGTAGGGTTTGTTCCATCTGTCAGCTGGGACTACTTCTTGTTTAATACTCCAGGGGGTATTATGGACCTAATTGATACTGGCAATGTACCACCGTCTTGGAGAAGTTGTTACCTTTATGTGTGACGTTCAGCCAATTTAATCACGTAGAGAGAGAATTAAATGCTGGTTCAGAGATTTAAAGGCTTTCACTTGCTGTATGTAACTTCAGGAGGAAAGACACCTTTGAGAGCAGCTTCATAGATCATCAGTTCCCCGTGGAGTAGAATACCAACCCTGTCCAGGCACCAGGGAGAGGATGAGGGAGCAGGAATTTTAGCCAGAAGACAAAGCTGCCTTGTAGTGGCAACTCACTGTTTAATTTACTTAATGTGGTTCATAAAACCTCAGGCTAGAACTCTTCATGTCGATTAGTCTGAATCAGAGATTCATTCAGGTTGGAAAAGACCCTTGGGATGGTCAAGTTCAACCATCAACCCTACTCTACAAGGTCACCCCTAAACCAGATCCCCCAACACTACATCTAAGTGATTTTTAAACACATCCAGGGATGGGGACTCAAGCACTACCCTGGGCAGCCCAGTCCAGTGCCTGACCACTCTCTCCAGGAAGAGCTTCATCCTGATGGCCAGTCTAACCCTCCTGTGGTAAAGCTTGAAGTCCTTCCCTCTCCTTCTGTCGCTAATGACCTGTGAGAAGAGCCCAGCACCAACATCTCTGCAGACTCCTTTCAGATAGTTGTAGAGAGCAATGAGGTCCCCCTTCAGCCTCCTCTTCCTCAAACTAAACAGCCCAAACTCTCTCAATCTCTCCTCATCAGATTGATTGTCCACCTCCCGTAGCACTTCCCATATTTACCAGCAGTAGAGATGCTTTACCCTCGTGGTAACTACCAATCACTGCTTTTGAGGGCAATGTGGGCAGATTATGGTTTAATGAGAAGAAGTATCTGGTTAAGGTCCTGTAGTGGTATGGAACAGATCAAAGCCTGGAGCTTTGGATCGACCACCTTCTAATTTAAAATATTTATTAAAATAGATCTAAAGTGTTAAACAGAGAAGAGAATGCTTAAGGACAAGATACTGCGCTCTCCTGAGTGGTCGGGCACTGGAACAGGCTGAGCAGGGAGGCTGTTGGGTCGCTGTCCCTGGAGGTGTTTAAGAAGATCATTTAGATGTGGTGTTTAGGGATCTGATTTAAGGGTGAACTTTGTAGAGTAGGGTTGACAGTAGGACCTGATGATCCCAAGGATCTGTTCCAACTTGAATGATTCTCTGAAAATTAAAATAGGGAGAATTAAACTTCTTACTTTTTTTAATTCTATGTAACTTCAGGCTTTTAAGTGCAAGAGTTTATCTCTGAAAAGCTTAGATGTGTAGTCTTACCAACTTGATTTTGTACTGCAATTGCTTGGTGGTATTAGAATTAAACTTTTTCTGCTGACACTGCATATTTTTTGTTTGTTAGAAGTTATTTTTAAACCTTTACATTTCTATTATAAAGAATTTTTTGGTTAAAACTGTTGCTAAGGAAAATGTCGATGTCTTCTCTGAGTGCAGGAAACTGACTGTTTTAACAGTTATTGCTACGTCAGGGAGACAGTCTTTACCCAGAATCACAGGACATTAGGGACCGGAAGGGACCTTGAAAGATCATCCAGTCCAATCCCCCTGCCATAGCAGGATCCCCTAGATCCAGCCACACAGGAACATGGCCAGGTGGGTTTGAAAAGTCTCCAGAGAAGGAGACTTCACAGCCCCCCTGGGCAGCCCTTTCCAGGGCTCTGGCACCCTCACTGCGAAGAAGTTCCTTCTCACATTGATGTGGAACCTCCTCTGTTCCAGCTCACACCCACTGCCCCTTGTCCTATCATTAAATGACACTAGCAGAGCCTGACTCCATCCTCCTGACTCCCACCCTTTTCATATTGATCAACATCCGTGACACAATGGATGTTGATCCTCAGGTTCCTTTTTTCCCACCTCCCTCAGCCTTTCCTCAGGAGGGAGATGCTCCACTCCATCATCTCTGTGGCTCTGCACTGGACTGTTTTCAGCAGCTCTGTGTCCTTCTGGAAGTGAGGGGCCCACAACTGAACAGAAGATTCCAGCTGTGGTCTCCCTAGGGCAGAGTAGAGGGGGAGGAGAACCTCTCTCCACCTCCTAACCACCCCCATTCTGATCCACCCCAGGATGCTGTTGACGTTTAATTTTTCTCTCAATTCCCTTCACATTCATTGTTATGAAATGCTGTTATTTCAACTCTTTACTGAGGATCTTGATCTTTTTTTAATCTCCTTGTTTTGATAGTTTTAGAATCCGCAGGCTTTTGTAGCTTGGCTGGTTATCTTTTGCTAATTCCGAATATAATCAGTCCGTTCAGATTTTATTCTTGTTTGCAGCATATGTTTGTGTTCTTAGCTCGATGGTGCTACTGTTAAGCTGCTATTTCTGTTAGAGATTCTCTTCTGAGATGGAAGTAGCTACTTGGGTAATTTTGTGGTGAGGCAACAAGATTGTCACATCATTCTCATCCTCTTGGATGCTGTTTAAGCTTTGACTGATGCTGTGCAGTGATGGATCAGTGAATGGTTCAGGCCATGAGCTGGGCTTTGGACCTCTGCTTTGACATTTCCCCAAGTGTTGTTTAGGCCAATTTCAAGTCAAGATGCCCAAAACTACTGACACAGGAGTTGGAAATCTGTCCTACATCAGAGTTTGGCTGTGAATCCTGTGGTGTGAAGGAGGTAGGCAGGGAGAAAGGGAGTTTTACCTCTTGCTGGATGAGGAATAGTTGAGTTCAGGGAGCTGCAGGACAGGACAGACACGTGCTCTGCAGGGAAATGAGTTGGTGCTTATTTTAACAAAGAGAATGGGCAGCTCTTCTGGATAAGGAGAGAACCAACTAAATTAGGGGAGAAGGATTAAATTCTGCTGGGGGGTTTATAAAACGAGGTTTGGCAGAGTACGCCAGCCTTCATAGCCTGGAGAAACCCTCTGCAGCAGATGCAGCCTCGGGCAAAAGGTACTTCGAATGGCAAGTTCCCGACAGCTGTGTGCCAGGGGAAGCGATGGGAAGACCTTTCTGTTTCACCATTAGCACAAGTCGCTGTAGCATAGATTTTCTAGTCTCTTTCTTCACCCCAGTCTTTTGTAAACACTGGGAGTTGTGTTTCAGAATTTGTGAGGAAATGTGGTTGAGGTTTGTTCTTGCATTTTATTTTAACTTGCTTTGACTTCATGTAGCTTCCAGATAACAAGCTTTGCCTGAAGACATGAGAAAATTGTAGTCAATGTGCCAAGGAAACCTTGACAAGGGCTGCGATTCCTCTGTGAAGCCTTTAGACTACCCAGAGGTGTAGTCTAGCAGGGACCAGGTGAAGCTATGTCATTAGCACAAAGATAGAGAAGGGAGGTTGTTTCGCTAACCAGTGACAACCAGAATGATTGCCGGTGTGTAAGAAGGTCTCGAGAGCTTTCAGGATTCAGAAACACTTCTATGTGGTTTGTCACAGCCCGTCACTGTGAACGTTTGGTCTTGCGTCTCGTTGTTGGAGGTAGCTCTGAGTACGTAGCTGTTGTCAGTGAAACAACCCTGAGGAAAACAGACTTGAACAACATTTGCTGAAGGTTTCTGTGTAGTAGATGACCTTACACCTTTCTCCTCGTAGATACCCTGCTATTCTCTGGAAGTGCAAATGCCTACTTAGACCTTCAGATGACCTTGAATGCTTTGTCTCTTGTTCCTTGAACTGTGTTTGAAATCCAGATCATGGAATCATTCAGGTTGAAAAAGACCCTTTGGATCATCGAGTCCAACCATCAACCCTACTCTACAAGGTCACGCCTAAACCACATCCCCCAACACTACATCTAAGCGACTTTTAAACACATCCAGGGATGGGGATTCAACCATCACCCTGGGCCAGTGCCTGGCCACTCTCTCCGGGAAGAATTTCTAACCCTCCCCTGGTAAAGCTTGAAGCCCTTCCATCTGCTTCTGTCACTAATGACCTGTGAGAAGAGCCCAGCACCGACATCTCTGCAGTGTCCTTTCAGATAGTTGTAGAGAGCGATGAGGTCTCCCCTCAGCTTCTTTTTCCTCAAACTAAACAGCCCTACCTCTCTCCATGTCTCTTCGTCAGATTGATTCTCCAGGCCCTTCCCCAGCTTCATTGCCCTCCTCTGCCCTCGCTCCAGGACCTTGATGTCTCCCTTGTCCTCAGGTGCCCCAAACTGGACCCAGCGCTCAAGGTGCAGCCTAGACGTAGGTTGTTTTGCTTTCGGAAGTCTCTAAGCCCCATTTTGGCGCAGTCTCGTGCATCAGTAGAATCTTGTATACTTCATATTCCATTAACCCAACCTAGTACCTATTTCCTGAGGAAAAGACCAAAGCAAACCACTCGTAGCAGTTCCAGGCAGACCGTACTATGCTTATAAAGCAAATTATACACGGTGAGATCAATGTGAAATCAAACTTCAGTAGGGAAAGGCTTCTTGTCAGCGTGTCTGCGAGTGCTTCATACTGATGTCTGTGTTTATACAAGAGAGACTCGGCGATGCACAGCAACATAAAAGACCCAAAACATCCACCTTGCTGCTAACCTGAGGAACACGAACGCATCACTCCTCCGTCTCTGCTGCTTCTTATCGCTTAGCTGAGCTTCCATCACGTGTGTGGTTTAGTTCAAGTGAGTTCAAGGCAAACCGCTGCAGAATCTGTAACAGGAAACGGTTAAACCTATTAATTTGTGTGGTCTGTTGTCTCCAAAGCATGAGGTAGTTACTTTAAGTGTATAATAACGTGGTTTAGGGCTTAATGCTCCTAATCTCTTTGATGAAATTAATTAAAAGAGGTTCATTAGTGTTCAGAAGCTCTGCACTAACATCTATTCAAGTGTAATTACGGGAACTACTGTAAAAGGAACTTTTCCTGACTCTGGTGGTGAGTGTTGTCCTGAAAAGCTGCTTCACTGTCTTTAGGAAGGGCGTTGGTAGAAATAGCAGATGTGATTTGTCCTGGAGCGGTGCGTTGAGCTGTTCTACAATTAGACCTAACATCTCGTTCGTGTTTTTCATGACTGCTGCCTACAACCACATGAAACACCGCAGAAATCCATGCAGGGTCCTGCATTTGGGCCACAAGAACCCTCTGCAGCTACAGACTGGGGGATGAGGGGCTGGAGAGCTGCTGGGCAGAGAGGGACCTGGCAGTGCTGGGTGGCAACTGACTGAACAGGAGCCAGGAGGGTGCCCAAGTGGCCCAGAAGGCCAATGGGATCCTGGCTGGCTTGGATCAGCAATAGTGTGGCCAGCAGGACTAGGGATGTCATTCTCCCCCTGTACTGGGCACTGGGGAGGTCTCCCCTTGAGTACTGGGGCAGTGCTGGACCCCTCACTGAAAGAAAGAGATAGAGGGGCTGGAGTGGGTCCAGAGGAGCAATGAGGCTGGAGAAGGGACTGGAGGGAAAGGCTGATGGGGAGAGGCTGAGGGAGCTGGGGTGTTTATCCCAGAGAAGAGGAGACCCCAAGAGAACCTCCTCCCTCTCTCCAACTCCCTGAAGGGAGGTTGCAGTCAGATGGAGGTCAGGCTCTTCTCCCAGGCAGCCAGCACCAGGACAAGAGGGCAGGGCCTGAAGCTGCCAGGGGAGGGTTAGGTTGGATGTTAGGAAGCCCTTCCTCAGGGAA
>JAOXOE010030977.1:0-12424 GCA_028565055.1 Phoeniculus purpureus
GGTGATCCTGCTGTGGCAGGGGGATTGGACTAGAAGATCTTTCGAGGTCCCTTCCAATCCCTAATGATTCTATGATTTAAGGCAGGACATGGGCTAGTAGTCTGTCACTGAAATAGCCAAGAATATTTCCATGAGAGTAGGAATAGATTTACCTGAGGCACTCCTGCTACAAGTATAATACTTGCACTACAGCAAGGAGTGATTAAACTCCTTGTGATTTCTCTCTGAGAGTCTCTCTTCGGTTCAGGTGACTGACCGTACAGTGGCAGCCAAACAGGGATTTGGCTGCCCTCTACTTTTCCGCATCTCAGTGCTGGAGGCTGATCTCTTCATGAGCACAATTACTTTTCATCTCCAGGCTGCAACGGTATAATTAATTAGATCATCCAAATTACAGACTATTCTCTATTTACTTTGCAAACAAGTTTGTGATATACAGAAAAATAAGTCTTCTGTTCCTCATGGATCTTATTGTTGTCTAAAATTAGAGACTGAAAGAGCCTGCCCTGGGGGGGCTGCAGGGCTGGGAACCTTCTCCCTGTGTTGCATAAAAGCAGAGATGCAGGCTCTGCCTCTTGCAGGAGAGTGTCTGCCATGGGAGGGATGGATAGACAGGTGTCAGACCACTCCAGCACGGTCAAATGACATTCTCAGCTGACCTGAGAAAAGAGAGCCTCATTGTGTTGTGGTGGGTGATTAAAAAAATAAAATATATGGATAAAACCATCAAACATAGCTCTTACTGAGCAGAAATCACCAGGGCCTTGAACATACTGGTATATAGCTGCCTGAATGAATCTTTGGCTGCCCAATCCCTTTGGAAAACCTGGTGTTACAATGATTGCTTTAGCACCTGCATCTCATCTTAAAAAGGACTTTTGAAAGTGAAACAGGGTTTTACAGTGAGCCCTGGGGCTCTGCATCCTCCCCTGCACTTGCAGTCCAGTGCAGGAGAGATGAACTGGGCTCCAGAGGCTGTGCTCACCTTCTCACACTGGGTCTTTGTAAGGATTGCTCAGCACTGCTTTCAGATGTCATGTCATGCTGGTTTTGTCAAAACATGACAAGTACTGCTGCATCTCCTTGGTGCTTTTGCTCGTCTTTATTGCACCTTGCAGACTGGTTACCTGCCTTCTGCTCCATTAACCTAGTTACTCATCCCACTGGTGCCTATTGTTCTAAGAAGTTCACCCCTTATTTAGACTCCCTAAACAAAAGGCAAGGTTTCTGAGAGTATTTTTTGTAATTTTCTGGTTTTTTGCTTGTTGAAAGCCTGAGCCTCACAGTATGGATCAAGGTTTATCTGAGCAGCTCCTGTGTGGGCATTTGGTGGCTACAGAAGAGCCTGGGGACATACCACCCCAGTGAGCGAGCGGGTACATTACTCTCTGGCTGCATTCAGCTCGCCTGTAGCCTACCCAGATGAGACCTGCTGAGATCTTTGTATGAAATGCTTGTTCCAATCAGCATAAAATCATTTGAGTTCGATCTGGGATTTGCTTTGTGTGTTTCATCAAGAAATGTGTTGATAGCAGGAGAGAACCCCCTTAGTTGCTGAAGAAGAGAGGCAAGGGGGTCTCCTTTGTCCAGGCAGCCTTAAGTGACCATGCAGACGTAGGGGGTGACACCCATCTAAGGAAGAGACTTCTGCATCTCAAGGGAGCTGTGCAGTGTGTGATGCCAATTAAAACTGATCTGAAAGAAATCAGTTCATTTGGAGGAAAGAGACACAAATCTGCCTTAACTCAATGGGGGCCTTCAAAGGGAAAAAGAGCTGCAGAAGCTGGCATGTGCTACCAGGAAGAAGCATCAGGTACGTCGGAAGGTCAATCCCCTCCTAGGTGGTACCTGCAGAGGAGTAGAAAAATGAAAGGCGAGCACCCGCTTCGATCTAATCTTCCTGTGAGTGAAACGGAGTGTGGTTTTTCTTTCATTTCTTCACGTGTGCCTTTTATAAACATGTGCCTGGTTTGGTTGTTGTGGGTAAATACTGTTATTTGCATGTTACCTTAAGCTGGCTTGAGCTAAGACCAATTTCAAAGTAACTGGGTAACAACAGGGTGCTCTCCACGATGGGGTGTGGCAAAGCCATAAATCTTCATGAACCCCTGCTCCCTGACACCTTCTCCAAAGATTCAGAGAGTAGCAGAGCAGGGTGCTCTTCCTGCCCCCTGTCCCACTCTCAACACCATGGGGCTAGCTGGGGTTCAGCTATCCCAATTAAGGGAGGAAGAAGTGTCTCCACTGGGGGTTCAGGAAGGCTCTGTGACAGGTCCTGGGGTGGGACAGTTGTGGTCTTCCACCTCCATGCAGAGGCTGGTGGCACTTGGAGGGAGGTCCTTGTTGCTCTAGGGTCTCCACTGGTAGCAGCGCTATTGGGCTGCTGGATACAGTGGCATCACACTGGTTTGTTAGTTAGAGCTTTAGTCCTAGTTTGGGATCACTGCCCACACACTTCCAGGAAATGCCAGCACATCCTTCCCATGCTGTAGTTAGTGATTCACTTTGCCAAGCCACAAACTGTCCTCTCGGTTCTCACACATTGCCTCCTGGGCTCTGTTTCCTCCAGAAAGGAAAGGACCACAGCTCCCTGTTTATCCAGTCTTTGCACCTTGGAGGATCCTACATGGAAGGGCAGGACCCTTAAAAGTCATCTGCTCTCTTCCCCTTTCCCCAGTGGGACCAGTGCTCTCCATTGGACACGTTGTGGTGTTGTTCACATGCAGAAAGCTCCAGTTTCCTACTGTCTTGATCCATCTGAGGTGCACAAGACACTAGGAGAGGCAGCAGCCTGTGATGTTTCTGTCAGTACTTTCCTGACTGCTTGAGTCGACACCACGCTTGGTCCACACAGGGGAGATTTCATGTACTACCAGCATCACTGCTGAGCTGTGCAGTGAAACCACTGTATTTAGGCTGATGTCATTGGGTTGTTCCCCATGGTGGAAATCAAAAGTCAGGCAAGAGGGTCAAGTTTGCCAATCAGACTATTTTTGTGGTTACAGTCTTGTCTGAACAAATGTTTTCTTGCTGCCTTAATGGTTGGTCTGGCTTCAGTGATACAAATATTTACCAGTTTATAATAAACATCTGAATCTACAGCCTACATAGTCACATTATTTAGAGATTAAAGTAAGTGGGATAAAAAAGTTAACATTTAAAGGCTGAAATTACTACAGACACTTTGAATAGGATTCTGCTCATGTTTATACTCAGTCCTGACAACCCCAAGGAGAGCTGCTGACTCTTTAATGGGGGTAACTAGAAGCAGGGGCTGGGGGGCTCCATGCAGCACTAGTGTATTGATGTATGCTTTTCACTAACTCTCCCTCTAGGTTTGTTCATGATTATGTTTTCCATCATATCTATGGATTTCTTTGGCTTGGAAGCAGTGGAGTCTGGATACCTGATGGCATATTTTGGTGTCCTTCAAATGGTAAGTGAAGTGGCAGACCCTGTCCTGACACACTGCTACCCAATTTGCTGCCCTTTTGGACACAGTTTTCTTCCAAATCCAGGTGTAGAATTGACAGGCAAATCCTAGGTCTGCCACATGTCACTTGACTTCACAAAATAGAAGAAATCAAACTAGAAGTGTCCTGAAAGCTCTCTTCCCCTTGTCCCTCTTTGCAGAGTTTTAAGCTGTTGCAGTATCATTTCCTTGGACTAACATGTTGTCCTGGTTTTTGTCACAAAACCTCCACTGAAGCTAAAGTGCCTTGACTAAGGTTTTCCCTCATGCAGGCTAGTTAGTTTACATTTTCTTAGTAGCACCCAGTAAATTTATGTTAACCAGGCAATCTGACAATCTTACAGGCATTTTCACAGACGCCCTCCGTGTGATGGAGGACTTGTTTCAGATGCATGGAAACAAGAACAGCAAGCTTGTACTTTCCAAAAGAAACCCCAACCAACAAAACAACATAAAGCTGGGCAATGGAACATGGTTGGGAAACTACCAACATGGTCAACATCGGTTGCATTAGACAGTAGCAGGGCCAAAAAAGCAAGATGTTTTGTTATAGCAGGATGTTCCTTTGGGAGTAAGATGCTAATAAGTTTGCAGAAAGAGCAACAGATAGTTATAAGCAAGCCTCAAGGTATGATGCAAGTTAAGCAATATCCTGAAGGAGGGTGGTCTTGTTTTTAAATCCTTCATTTCCTGGACATTGCCACAGATTTCCTGTGGGATCTGGAGTAGCTTCTCATCTGGGAGATGGCAGCTTTAGTTCCTTCCCTTGTGATTTGGACTTGGACTTGTTGCTGTATGCTTGGGCTCTACCTTGGTCTCATCAGTGATGAGCACCTTGATGAAGCAGCTGACGAGCATGGCCATCCAGCAACAGTGAGGCTGGCAGATCAGAGCTGAGGGGCTGGTGCCTTTGCCTTGTCCATCTGGAAGGGTGACTTTGGAGGAACTGTCTGTTGGTCTTCTGAGCTCAGTGTCTGCTACAAGCTGGATGCACTCTCCCGTCCAGTTTCGTTGGAGAGAAAACCAGTTTGATGTTCCACAGCATAGTGTGACAAGTGGGGGTGACCATCACTTTCCAAAGTACGCTTCCCACTCAAACCTCACTGCTAACGGGCTTTCTCTACAGCAGGCTTTGTGTGCTTTGCACGAATCACTTAGGTTTTACAGGAGCGAGTCACCTGGTGTCCTCCTCCTCATTTGACTATAGAGGGACTCCTCAGTAACTGTGCTTTTAGCTCAGACATATCAATTACATTCTTGTTTGGTATTTCTACACTGAAATCCAGTTTGGAGTTGCACCATGGCTCTGGTGTGGCTGTTTCGAGATGGGCAATGTGGGCAGCACTAGCACTTGTACAGCCAGGGCAGGAGCAGCTTTGTGGTGTTAGATGGAGCTTGGATGCTGCTGCTAGGTCTGGGATATCTGTCTTCTTCACTGCTATTGTTTCCCAGGTTGACTTGGTTGAAACTAGTAGATAAGGCTACCTATGCTGCCATGCTGGTGCACCCTGACACAGATACGGCCCTGGAAGATACAGGAATTACAGCATTGACTCTTCTCCCTAACAAGTAATCAAATGTCAGCGCTAACCAGGGACTTGACCCTTCCCACAGTCACAGGGTTTCATCCCATAGAGGCAAATCACACCAATTACCATGCTCTAAGCTAGACTGAGGTGCAGCATGGACTTTGCTGCGGAGTCTTTGCCTCAGGACATTTGAACAGGAGCTAGCTTTTGTCAACCAGGCAGTTTTCTTTCATCTACCCATGCAGTTTCTCTCTGTATTGCTGTGCATATTCTACAGGGTGTGATTCTAGACAGCAGAAATATAGGAGTGAAGTGCTCAGAGCGTACAAACTTCTCGTCCTCGTGATGGTGCATTGGGGCTTGCTGTCAGAATAACAAAAAGAAAAGCAGGAAAAAAAAATGTTTTCTTTTTTTAAAAGCCTAAGAGACCTAATTCCTGGTGGCAGCAGAGACATCTCACCCAAGAGCTGCTGTTAAGCACCGCTCTCTGCTTTGTCACTTGTCTTTTCTGCTTTGCCGCTGGCAGTTCCAAGTTATGCTTCGGTTTGAGGACCAGATACTCATTGGGTCTGAACAACATTCTCACCACCTGGCTTTTTAATGATTGCAAAACAATAGAATTTGTGCCTTGGATTTCAGATCAGGATTCAGGTAGAACCACACAAAGATATTTCTTGCAGATAGTGAGTGGGTTGCAGTTTTATGGCTTCTTTCCGTTGGGGTTCCTCCAGTAGAAGATGTGTGCAGAGAACACAGTCTGTGCCAGCTCCATCCTGCTGGGCTTCAGAGCTCTGTGTGCGCCTTCGTGTTGCTTAAGCTGGCATCCGAATTGCGTTTGTTTCTGCTGCACAGTGAATCGATACTGCTGGAGATACAAATGCAGATTAAGATGCAGGCAAATTCCACCAGTCTGGATGGGTGAAGGGTGATTAATATCTGCTGACTGGCTTTCCCACTTCACTGCATAAATTATAGCTTTATCCATAAGGAATAAATGTCCTTTCCAATGAATTTCATCAACCAGATTCTCAGCTTTTGTTTCTTATTCCTTAATTTGCCTTTCATAAAATATTTTGAGGGTCTTCCCATTCTTCTGGACTTGCTGTGAGCCCTCCTGTTGGAGGAAATATGTTCACCCTGTTTGCATCTCTCCCTGGACCTGGAAATGGGTTATGTTTAAGGACTTCTATAGATGAGAGTGGATGCCAGGGAACTGAAGGGGAAAACAGTAAATGAACCATGTCCTGTTTACCTTAAACCTCTCTGTAGACACTGAACACAATGTCTATGCTGATAACACAGCATGGCCAGCTGATAGCCCAGCACTGTGTCTCAGGGTCTCACCTGCCTGCAGTACACATTTTGTGCGCCAAGCAGCTTCAGTGATGCCCAGGGAACAGCACAGAAAGCAAGGCTTAGCTGAGCCATTTAGTTAGCTGTTCCCCAAAAGTCATGCACTAGCAAAAGCATTGCCTGGTCTGCCAGTTCCTGGCAAGTTTTAGTAATATTTCTGTGTGTTACTCTAGTTCCTATTTTTTTCAATGAAACCTTCTCAAAGGAAACACCTTCTTCTTCGCAGAAGATGCTGTGCAGCCCCCTTTCTCAGCCCAGTTAGAAATCTCAGGATGACTTTAATAGCAATGGCCTCTTCCCACTTTCTCTCCCACCCTGAGGATATTATGCTTCAATTGCTTAATGTAATTATTTGGCTTCTTAGCCTGCTGTGGTGAGAAGTGGCCAATGCACTGTAAACATCTCAGTTTCTCGAGTCTGTTGAAGCCAGCTGCAGAGACAGGAGATTCTGGATGGCTTTGGGTTGTTCCACCTAATTTTAAGCAGGCAACTGAGGTACTTTGCCTCTCTCTAGAGAGAGGCACCTTTCTTGGTTGCTTCTAGAGCACCTTTCTTGGTTGCTTCCTGGGTGAGCATCAGCTTTGTCCACATCGGACCAGTTCATACACTTGCCATCAGTGAAATGACTCAGCTAATGCTGGTGGTGGATTTTGTCTTCCCAACGCCCTGCGCATAGCACCAGTGACCATGACTTGTGGCATGTAAAAGTTCCCTCAGGAGTACCTGTCCATGAGGGATAGGAGCTTCCTGGCTTTCTGGATGAAGCACTGACCCAGGAGCTGTGCCAGTTTACTGTCTGTGGTTAGGCAAAGAGCATCGTCTATAGCAGAGGAGACATTGGAACGCATGAGGCAGGCTTAAGCGCAGTGAAGGCAGGGCAGTGGCTCGCTTCTGGGTTGGGAAGAGCCAGTGAAGTCAGAGAAGGGTGTGAGAGGAGGTCCTGTCAGCACTGGACAGAGAGGGTCTTATGAGGGAATAGAGTTGTTGTTTAGAAAACTGAATATAACCAAGTTGGAATGGGCTGATGGAGAAGCGAAAATAGGAAGTGGGGGCAACGCAGTGCTCTGCAGTGACACTCGAATCACCCTGATAGTGTGGGGCTATCTGCTAACCTGGGACTGTGCCAGCAGAAGTTGAGGAGGAGGAGTTGGGTGGGAGATAATGAAATGAGGAGTGGAAAGCAGACAGGGGGAGAAGTACCTCTGTGCCAGGCATCTTGCACTGCAGATTTCCTTGCTCGTGATATGTTTAAAGCATCTTTATCTGCTTGCTGGTGACTCTCCAGGCAAGAGGTGTGAGACCCCATCAGGGACACAATCCCTCCATCCTGCATGGCAAGGCTTCCTGAGTCCTCTCATCTCAGAAGCTACGTGAATGAAGTCTCCCTCATAGTGAATGCCTGAGAGTGTGAGATGCCGTTCAGTCTCCCTCCAGAGATTAATTAATTTCATAATAATGGAAAATAATTGAACTTTGCATAATGGGCAGAAGCAGACCTAGGCTCTGGCGTTCTTTGGTGTTGCGAATGCAATAGCATGGAGAACTTCTAGGAGAAGTATCTGCCTTGGAAAACGCTGCCAGAGCATTAGGCAAGTGAAATACCTGAAGTCCCTGGCTGATATCTAAAGTCACATCTGATACTTAGATTTCAGACTGTGGGAGGGGGTGGAGGAAGATTTCCTTTAAGAACTTTTTTCTCCAAAAAACCAAAGTAAAATGCACCAAACAAAAACTCTGAGTGGGACAAAGGGGTAGATATTTATATCCCTGAGGATTAAGAAATCATAAGACATCTGTTCTATTCACCATGTTTACATTTATATTGTTATACAAACTCCACCTCTAGTTGTGCTGCTTCTGGAGGGACAAGTTTGTACGGAGTGATCCTGAGAAGATGAGAGAGATTCCTGGAGGAGAGATTTACATTGCATATCATCTTATCACCCGTCTGTCCCTCTTGCTGTTTCCCGCCCCCTGCACAGCAAAGAGATGATTAAAGAGCCAGGGATTTAATTACAGCCAGGTATGCCTCAGGGGAAAACCCACTCGGTGAAAGGACCTTGCAACAACAAACAGAAAGTTCTCCAGTTTCCTTGCTTTGAAGGATTTGAATCTGTGGAGAAGGGTGCGTTGGAGAGGGAAAGAAAGTGATTAGGCTGGAGTTTGCAAAATATACGGTTCTCTTCCCCCTCTTCAGCAAAGTGCTGCCTTCAGCAGTTTGCTCCTCGCCATCAGCTCTCCTTCCAGTCCTACCACCCTCTTGCTCCTCTGCAAGACCCAAACTCAAGCACTTTGTGGCATCGCTGTCAGTGAAACAACTCCCTTCTCCCCCACCCAAGGTTTTGCACCACCTTTACCCTGTGCAGAAAAGCCTCGTGATTTCTTTTGCCCCCACGGTCTGCCCCAGCCGGTGCCCACCCGCGCATCCCACCCACCCCAGCCAGCGCTGCACTTGCCCTGGGAACTGCCAGCTGGGCACAATTTCAAAGGCGAGAGATACGGGTTAGGTGCGTGGGAGGCTGCCTCTGATGTGATTCATGTTATCTGCTCTAGGGATGGGGCTCTGCATCTTCTCTGCTAAACTGTACCAGCTTATCTGGCCCAATGCGCTTCTCCATCCTTCTCACATCTATTCATTTCCAGGCTGTTGGGTGAAAGGGAATTAATGCTGTTGCTGGGCTCTGTCAAACTTTCAACTGGTGCTGATGGAAGAATCTATAGACAGGGTCCTGTGTCTGCTGAGTGCGAAGCACCAGCAGAGCATCCTCCTCTGGTCTTCGCCAATGAGATTAGCCAGTCCTGCTCAGCAGTGGCTCCACACAGCAAGGCTAGTGCTTTACCATTCAGAAGTCTTCTAAAGAACAGGATCTTACAGACTCAAACAGCAGCAGTCTTTTCTGTCCGGTAAAGGGTTCCTGAAATTTGTTAATGAGGCTCCTAATAAACTGGGTAATTGGCTCTTCTGGCAGCTGCTGCCTTCCCACAAATCAAATACAGCGAGAGAGGTAGGGAGGGTTTTTCTACGTGAGCAGCTGAACTAGTGTAACGAATCCCCGGTTTGGTGAATCCAGCACAGCAACAAGGAGAGATATGGCTGATTTTATGCATTTATTGGGAGACTTATTTGCCTTTAAAGGAGGACGGGAGTGGGGGAGGAAGAGCGCAGATGAGTTGGTTTTTCCTGTGACATGTGTACACAGCCACAGGCAGTGCCTGTTATTTCACTTGCAAACAATTTCCTCTCTCTTTTGTTTATTGATGACAGAAGGCATTCCAGCCAGGTACACTGGCTCTTCCCCGACTTCAAAGGAGGTCAGGTTACAAAGGCAACACCAGCCAGCCAGAAGGGAAAGCCCATCACAGTTGATCTCAAGGGGAGGTTATGTGCAAGGGAACGGCTCACAATGCGCCAGCAGGGATAAAAATAAGAATAAATCCCATTGCTGTGTGGTCAGTGCCACCGGGGCTTGTTCACCAGAGTGGCAATGGCCACGTCATCTGGGATGCACCCGCTGCCCCATAGCAACAGCAGCACGCGTCTGGAACTTTACATGGGAGCTTGCACAGGAGCAGCCTTTCTCTGCCTCCTTCCCGATGTGCCCGTGCAGGCAGGTGCCGCTCGTGCGAACCCGGGGACTGAGTGCCCAGGGAAAATGGCGTGCTGGAAGTAATGGATTTTCAGGTCTGAATTCAAACTGGAAGCAAAGTCAGAGCTGCTGATGACTGGAAATGCTGTCTAGTGACCTAAATGAAGGTGCTGTGTCCAAAATAGTCATGGTCCTCGCCTGTCTGGTGGAACAGCGAAAACCATGCTGGGGAAGGGAGTCCACGTAGCCCAGGTAACCAGTGGGGAGGCTGCAGTCTGTAAAACCCAAGGATGGCTGCTCAGGCCTGAACTTGGGCTGACATTTGCCCTTGGAAAAAGTGTTCTCCCTGGGTTGTTCAGTTCAGCAGTGGTGTTTTACCTCACACTCGTATTGCCATAGTCCGAGTGACGCGAAAACCACATGAGTAGCCAGCCTTGGCACGAGTCCTTTCTGGGGACAGCCCAATCTGCGTATCTGCAGGTCCTTCCTGCTCAGAGCCTGGCTTTGCTGCTGCGGTGCTTGTTGCCTGTGCTTAGGTGCTCACGTGTAGTGACGGAACTGTTTCTGGGTGCACCACTCCCATGGCCATCAGCCTAGGCTGCTCTGGATGTTCCTGATGGTACACCTAATGATTCAAGGAAGGGCAGGGACTAGGCTGTGCCTGCACAGTGTATCCTAATTAAATATACCATTCAAGTCTGGGCAAATTGAGAAACATTTGCTTTCCTTCTGTGGCTCAGCAGAGCTGAACTGGGGTTCAGGTGATGCCACCGCTGAGTCAAACCGTGCCCTGTGACAGGGCTCAGCCCCCATCCCGTGTGACTCAGCACAGCCCAAGCTGGGGCAAGCCAGCAGGACTGGGAAGTTGCAAAAAGTTAATGACAATTCTTTGTTTTAGGAGCACTCAGCTTAATGAAGTGTTACTCAGTGGCTTCTCCACCCACCTCCTGAATAGGAGCTGCTGGGGGCTGGTATCAGCCTCCTCCTATGTCCATAGCAGGGTTCTCAGCTGTGATGACTCAGGTCACCCCATACATCATCCAAGAACTGCATCACAGGAGGACCACCAGTGTCTCTGGGGCTGCTCAATGGGTGACACAATATAGGAAAGACATGTGGAGCTTCTGCCACAATCACACCTGCTTGGCACCTGAGCCAAGCTCTGCCTGAGAGTGGTGATGGAGACAAAAAGGAGGAGGAAAAAGCATTTTCTGAGAACAAAAATGCCTGTTCAGCACAATGTGCCCTCATGTCAAACATCACTTGTGCTCTGAAGCGAAGCGAAGGGTTAAATGCTGGTGATTTAGGTGAAGTCATAGCTTGTTGGAAATGTATTCAATTTGTAGCTATGGTTCTCTACATAAACTTTATTTTCACTCTATTAATATTTCCTTTCTGCTTTTTAAAAAAAAATAAGTAATTAAATTGCTTTATCTGAACTACTTGTCATAGATGAACATTTCCTTTATTTTCACTAACTTGTGAGTTTCGGTTTCACCCTTAGGACTAAGACAGCAAGGTTGATTACAGCATAGTGGCATTCCAGGTCCGGGTAGAGCCCTGGAGTTTTTCTCTAGGATGGACTGCCCTTGGAACGAGGCCACCCTGCCAAAGCGTTTTGAACTAGAGCTCTTCTTTCAAGTCAGATGGGTTTTTGCTTCAGTCAAACAAACCCTTTCAAAGCAGGGGAGAACTCAGTAGATTCCTATCTGTCCCTCCTCTGAAATGCATTTGGTCAGGCTTGATTCTCACAGTGATCTCTTCCAGCCTCTGTCCTCTCATGTCTGCTAGGGCCAGCATCACCTGAAGTGTGGGAGATGCTAAACAGAAGAGTAAAAGAAGGAATCGTTGCTCTGCAAAGTGCTGGAAAAACCAAATACTTCCTGGAATTTGATATTTATTTTTTTTTGCTCCTCCTTCCATCTCCCTCTCCCTGTCTCCCAGCTTTTATTTAAAATCTGTAAAACCAGTTCCCCATCCCTCATGTCTGCACATACTGCTGGGGCTGGGTATTAGCATCTCCGTCATACTTACTGTCTGTAAAAGTGATGAACCACCCCGTTTGTGTACTTATAGTTTAAGATAATGGCAGGAGAAGGTACAGGAAAGGTGGCATTTTCCTTCTCTGCATGTAATTGTGCAGCGTTTCTTTGGAAAACTTGCCAAGAATGAAGACCATAGTGTTAATTATAGTTCATAAAAACATCCCAGGTTAGTTAGAAAAATTCATTAGTGCCTGCAAGTGTCTTTAGAGAGTTTCAGTCACCACTGGGGAGTCATCAGTGATGGCAAACCCTTGCAGCTAATGGGATGGATCTATTCCTGCGATGATAAATGCTTGAAATAGTGGGGGGAAATGTCATTTACCATGATGTGACAGCGAGGTCCCTTTTTATATAAAAAAAAAGAATCACAGAATCATTAGGGATTGGAAGGGACCTCAAAAGATCATCCAGTCCAATCCCCCTGCCACAGCAGGATCA
>JAOXOE010030978.1:0-12424 GCA_028565055.1 Phoeniculus purpureus
GAGAAGAGCCTGGCTCCATCCTACTGACACCCACCCTTCACATATTTATAGACATTAATGAGGTCACCCCTCAGTCTTCTCAAAACTAAAGAGACCCAGCTCCCTCAGCCTTTCCTCGTAAGGGAAAGAATGACTTGGAAATGTTGAAAGAAACAAAGGAGAAAGAAGATTTCCCATTGTTACAAATGTGACTCTATGTGACTCACCCCCCCATGTCTGAAGGAGTGTATGCTATATGCTGTGTTGTGGTGTTAAAAATCAGTGGAGTACGTGTGACAGGCTCAGGAAAGCCGAAAGCTTCGTTCTGGAATGGATAAAGGTGTTCCTTCACTAACATTGTAGAGAGCACGTTCTGGAACAGGTGAACTGTTCAGTTCCGTTTAGAAACAACAGTTGCCTCCTGTGAGTCTTCTCACAGCACATTGACATTTCATTTACCATTTAACTAACTCTTTAGTGCTGTGTGTTGCAAACAAACAGAGCTATTTATTGTCTGGCAGCTGTTGTGTTTGTGTGAGCTATCTCCTGTAGCATCTCCATTCTAAGCAGTATCATTGGGGTTGTGGACTCTCCTTCTCCGGAGGTGTTTAAAACCCACCTGGACATGTTCCTTTGCGACTTGGTCTAGGTGATCCTGCTGTGGTGGGGAGATTGGACTAGATGATCTTTCGAGATCCCTTCCAATCCCTAATGTTCTGTGATTGGTTGCCAGACGATAGGCCAAACCATAGGACCCTGCACTTCCTCTTGTTGATTAATGTTTTCAAGCAGCTTAACTCAGTTTAATGCCACATTAATATGTTTGTTGTCCTGATGCTCTATATTGTGTGATTGCTGCAGTTCACTTGTTCTTACGCTAACTTTAGAAACCTCTTTTGAAGGACATCGGTGTGATCATCTTTGTACCTAGTTGAGAAAACAGCATAGAGCTGCTGTTGTTGACTAAATGTTCTCTATTAATGGCTCAAGTAACTGTAACTGGAAATATTTCAACTGGCTTCTTAATCTCTGTGTAAATGTCTGCACTGTAGAACACTGCTTATATTTTAATGTGCCCTTTACTTTGTCAGCAGTAGGATGTTGGCTGAGCTGCAGTGCTCTTTCTACAGTATAGTGCTAACGTCACGCAAGTAGCGTTAAGGGGTGTTTCAACAGTAAAATAGCTGGAGGTTGGTGCTGGAATACTTTGAAGCTAAATGTTGGTGCAGTCCACAGCAGTGTTAAGTAACTAAACTAGAAAGAGTTTTGCTTTTCCTTTAATCTCTCACCGAATCTGAATTTTCTATAAACAAGACTGAATAATCTGGAATTCTGGAAGACTTTGGTTTCGTTCCATAGCACCTTCATCTACATTGTTATTAGGGTTGGATTCTATCCATGGACACACAGAAATGTATCTCAATATTCATAATTGTGCAAATTGAGGAGTAAAAATATTTTGGCTCCTTACAATGGAAAAAGAGTTAATGAGCGGAAAGGGAAGATAGCAGGTTCTACTTTTTAAGATGAATGTGGTAAAGAATCAATTCACCACAGGCGTATATGCTCTGTACTTGTTGCTTTAATTTCACAAATACTGTAAATATAAAAAAGCAGTCAATGCATCTCCCTGTGGAATGTAAATAGCAACTGTTGTTTACATACTTCCTGCCTGGAGCTTCAACATGGCGCTATGGAAAAAATATATTGCTGAATAATACCTATCCCGTGGTGAGGGTTCTCCTTTCTAATGTAAGCTTTATGCGAAGACTATTTATGTCTCCAGGGTTCGGAGTGAATGAAAAATATCACCGTTACAGACAGGTTGAACTGCTTGGTTTGAAAACTTTCTGGGATAACAGTAGATTAAACAAATCTGGAAGGACACAGAACTGCTGGAGCGAGTCCAGTGCAGAGCCACAAAAATGATGGAGTGGAACATCTCCCTGATGAGAAAAGGCTGAGGGAGCTGGGTCTCTTGAGCTTGGAGAAGGGGGGAGACTGAGGGGTGTCCTCATCAGTGTTGATAAATATGTAAAGGGTGGGTGTCAGGAGGATGGAGCCAGGCTCTGCTCAGGGGCATCTAATGATAGGACAAGGAGCAATATGTGTGAGCTGGAACAGAGGAGGTTCCACAGCAATATCAGAAGGAACTTCTTCACGGTGAGGGTGAGGACTCAAGATTGGGAGGACTTCTCGATTTGATTGCAAGAATAGGCTGCAGGGCTAATGCTGTGTTAAAGTGAAAAATAATGCTGGGAGGTGATGGGAAGTGAAACTGAGGAAATGGGAACCTACACATTGTTGTGTGTTACTCATTGTAATTAAAAAACCCACCAAGCAACGAAACACAGCAGAGCAGCAGGAAGAATGCAGAGTAGGACATAAAGCAAAATACAAGGAACAGCTCTATATATGATTACACTGCAGATGTCAGTAATAAAGCCTAGATAAAAGTTCTGTCTCATTTTTGTTGTGCAAAACATGAAATTCACTGCTAATGCTGTGTGCTCATCAATCCTGCATTCCATCTGCAGTGTGCTTCCACTAAAAAGGAGCTCGTTTACTGCTCGTGTTTACTTTTATCTCTGTTTTGTGGTAAGTGGAAATCAAAGCTTTGACGTGCTCCATATATAACACTGACTAGAACGCTTCCTAATGCGAATCCACTCATAGCGCATCTAAATGAAAAAAATAGCCACAAAAACAAAGAAATTGAAGAATCTTTGAGGGGATGAGGTGAATAGGACTGGTGAAAGCTCATCTAAAGGTGAATGAAAGTCTATTTCAGGCACTTGAGCTCTAAATGTAGAAAGACATGAGCTAGATGCAAATATTTTTCTAAATACTAATGGCCTTATGTGCACTGCTCCCCTTCAGTGTGAATGGTAACCAGCTTCTCAATGCAGAAGTGTAGAGGAAACCTTACATACATCTCCCTGACGAGGAAAAGCTGAGCAAGCTGGGTTTTTTTAGCCTGGAGAAAAGGAGACTAAGGGGAGACCTCATTAATGTTGATAAATATGTGAAGGGTGAGTGTCAGGAAGATGGAGCCAGGCTCTGCTCAGTGTCATCTAATGATTGAGGCAATGGGTGTCCCCTGGAATATAGGAGGTTCCACATCAATATAAAGTGACTTGGTCTAGGTGATCCTGCTCTGGCAGGGGGATTGGACTAGATGATCTTTCATGGTCCCTTTCAATCCCTAATGTTCTGTGATTCTTCACAGTGAGAGTGACAGAGCACTGGAAGGGGCTGCCCAGGGGAGTTGCGGAGTCTCTGGAGACATTTAAAACCTGCCTGGATGTGTTCCTGTGCGACTGGATCTAGGGGATCGTGCTGTGGCAGGGCTATTGCGCTAGATGATCTTTGGAGGTCCCTGCCAATCCCTAATGTTCTGTGATTCTGTGAAAATAGCACTGGGTACTCTCACAAGGAACATGAGGCCTACCTCAAACTACTCGTCTCCCTTGTTAAAGGAGAGTGCACTGTGCCTCCTTACTTGGCAAGTCCAACTCATGACTGAAAAGTTAGTGTCCATCTTCCATACGTTTTTCTTTCTAAGTAGATGAAGTATGTTTGGACCAATAAAAGTTAGTGTGCACACTTGAACTCAAATATCTAAGTTCAGTCCATCTATGAAAAAAGTTAACCATCTCTTGCTATGTTTAAGTTTTTTCTTTAAGTTTTTGAAAAGAATCATCTGAACTAGTTGATACAGGCAAAACTAGCAAAACTACTTTTAGTATTCCATAATATTCTGTGGAATCAAACACCATGGAAAAGGAAAGTAAAATTGCCTGTCAAATGATGCAGAATATAAAAATGATGCCTTCATACACTGAGAGAAGGAAAATATGTTTCTAAGGAAGCTGCCGTTCTAAGCAGAAAAAGAGACGCATACAAACTGTTAATCCATCTTGCACCTTGGCAGATTTATGAGTCTTTCCTTTTCAACTCAAAATATATCATTGAAGTTTTAAATTATTCAAAATCAAGCAGCAAAGTGGACGTTAATCTCCTGAACATAGGAGTTTCAAATACATTTTGCCTTCTAAGAAGCCATGATATGTTTTTATACCCAGTAATATGTATTTATGTTAAAATATGAAATTATTTTGACAGAAGCTGAAGAGATGGTATGTAAATTTTTTCATATCATGTTTGTGTGGACCCTTTAACTAGATAGGTTTGTATTAGAAGATGGATGCTTAAAGTGTAAGGTTACTACAATCTTCTTTTCTTAACCGGAATTATATGAAAAGGCATTTGTGCATTTTACCTGAAATGATTAGGAGATCAAAGAGGTATGTTAAAAATTTCCCATTAAGGGCAAGCAAGTCATTAAAGAGATATAAGTACATCTGGAATGGAATATAGTAATGGAATACCCTGTGCTGGCAGGGGGATTGGACTAGATGATCTTTCGAGGTCCCTTCCAATCACTAATGTTCTGTGATCATCTTGTGAGACAGCTGAGAAGTACTTTTAAGGCCATTCTCTTTTCTTGACATTTCACAGAACTGCAGAACATCAGGAATAGGAAGGCACCTCGAAAGATCATAGAATTATTACGGATTGGGAGGAACCTCGACAGATCATCTAGTCCGATCCCCCTGCCACAGCAGTATCAGCTAGACCAAGTCACGCAGGAACACATCCATATTGTTTTCTAGAAGTTCTAAGTACCTGCAACACAGGCTTTAAGGTGAAAAGTACCTTCTCTACCGTAAGTCACTATAGAATCCCCCTGCCACATTTACAGTTTCATTACCTTCTAGATCAGAAGTTTTCTAGATATAAAAAACCCCAGTGTTGGCCTGATTTTTTTCATGAGGTTTTGAGGCTATTCACACAGATCTGACAGGAATTATATTTGGGAAATTTTAAAGCAGAGTAAAGTCATAGATGTTGTTCTGCATCCTACTGCTGCAGTTGGTAGCAACAGTGCTTGAACAGGCAAGACGAGATGAGTTGCACAGGCAGTGTTTACTTGCCAAAGTTTAGAGATGCTTTCTTTATGTGAAAGATGGGGCTTTTATTCCATTATGTAATGATGATCTTTTGAGGTCCCTTCCAATCCCTAATGTTCTGTGATTCTGTGTGATCCTCATGTCTGTGGTTGATTTACTTTTTGATCCTTTTTTAATCAGCCTCTTTTCAAGTAATTAGTGCTCACTAGAGCTGTTAGATAAGTATCTGCATAAAATATGATAGGCAATCATGAGAGAACGGCGTCCTTTTCTCTTAAGCAGCATGATATGCTTGCAATAAATTCTAGTAAAATATAATTGCATTGTTAAGATGTAAAAATGCAGGGACTGCTTTATTTCTGTAGCCATAAATGGAAAACATTATCATTAGGGAAGTAGAATTCATGTCAACAGTTAAGCTTCCAGGTAAAATTTAATAAGCATGATAGATTCTTTTTGCAGAACACTGCTAAAAGATACGAAGTTTAAAGGTTTCTTCTCCATCCTGCTCTCCTTTGTGGGAAACAGGTCCCTGCAGGGATCTATCAGATTTGCAATTTTGATGGATTTCTAGGGGCCGTGTTCTGCTTTCCTCCTTCCCAGGTAGTCTTTTCTACTCTGACTAGATGCTTTCATTGCTCTTCCCTTACGCTGCTCTGTGCCTTTCCTAACAAACTCTCTGCAAACATTTGAGACCTTTGGGAGTTACTCATCCGTTTTTGCATTCCATGCTGGCTTCCTGTATCTATAATCGGAATTATCTACTCTGACGTAAACTCGTGGAGATAAGTGCTATTTCTCCTCAGGGCTCTATCGCAGTCGTGGTCGGGTTTGCAGTGCTGCTGCAGGACTGTGTGATAATGATGATTAATGACTCTGCAAAAATCCCATTACTACAGCTGGCTTGAAATGTCCTGGTGAATGTTTCATCCATAGATGCTGATTCACGGAGCTTAAAATGTGTCACTTGAAACATCTTCAGATGGAACCCCTGAGCTGCTGTCAGGACTCTGCCAGTCAGAGTCACAGAACATCAGGGATTGGAAGGGACCTCAAAAGATCATCTAGTTCAATCCCCCCACCACAGCAGGATCGCATAGACCAAGTTACACAGGAACATGTCCAAGGGGGGTTTTAAACATCTCCAGAGAAGGAGACTCCGCAACCCCCCTGGGCGGCCCCTTCCAGTGCTCCATCACCCTCACTGGGAAGTTGTTCCTTCTCATGATCTTATGGAATCTCTTATGTTCCAGCTGACACCCATAGCCCCTTGTCATCTCATTAGATGCCACTGAGCAGAGCCTGGCTCCATCCTCGTGACACTTACCCTTCACATATTTATAGACATCAATGAGGTCACCCCTTAGTCTCCTTTTCTCCAAGCTCAAGAGACCAAACTCCCTCAGCCTTTCCTCATCAGGGAGATGCTCCACTCCCTTCATCATCTCTGTGCTGGACTCTCTCCAGCAGCTCCGTGTCCTTCCTGAACTGAGGGGCCCAGAACTGCTCTGTCCCTGACCGCTGTCCAAAGCTTCATCTCTCCATTCTCCACTGGTGTGAGATGCTGCTCTGCACTCAGCTATTCAGATCATATAGTGGCAGATGTCGCCTCAGATACCTCACTGACCAACCACTGAACGCTTGCACTTTTGCTCAAGAGAGGTAGTGTGTGGTTTTTTGTTTTTTTTTTTGCACTGGCCAAAAGTACATCTATATCTTCTTTGCTGAGCTTTCTGCTTTCTACCAGCCTGTTCAGTGCAAACAGGGGTGATCCACGCTTCTGCCTGGGATAAACACGCAACCTGTGACAGTGGGTTTGTGCTGATTCCTGACGTCATCCAGGAAGTTATCATTTGCTGACATTCATATATTGAGCCCAAATGACACCTCAGGACAGTAAGGATAACTTTGAGAGTGACTTGCTGTGTTCTGCTTGCTAAGAGAATGTTCTCTCTGATGAGTAAACCAGAATAATGGACTAAAAGCTTTTCAATGGAAGTTGAGATCCATGGGAAACTTCTATCAATACTAAGATCAATTAGGCTGTGCAATAATTTTCAGGAAGAGCTTGTTGGAGCTGCCCCTTGTGGAGCAGTAAATCAGATAAAGCTGTGAAAACATACATGAGAGGAAAACATCTATTATTTCAGGTGAGGTATCTAAGAAGGATCATTTGGTTTTGGCAGCTCTGAATTTAGTATCTGGAGAACAAAAGTCAATATTTTGAGTTCGACAATAATTTGATCTTATTTTGTAATTTACAGTGTTAGTGACTGTGCAATCTCTTGCTAGAACTGTTATTCACAGAGTTGCGTAATATATTCAGAAGCAGTGCAAAAATATATCAGACACAGGCATGAAAGACAAAAAGCTCTTTTATTATTCTGGATTAGGTATTTTGGTTTTTAAACTAATAAACAGCTTCAGTCTCACTTGTCTCATAGTTCCTCATTTCCTACAACCTTTTCTTCAATTTTTATTCTTTATAACAATGCTGATTTAGCAGCAGATTTGTTTTCTTTGCCATAAACACATCCTGCTGGAAAGTTTTCTCTTGCTGCTGAAGTGCAAGGATTAGAAAAGGCAGTTTGAGAGTCGAGTTCAGAGCCACAGAGATGATGGAGTGAAGCATCTCCCTGAAGAGGAAAGGCTGAGGGAGCTGGGTTCTCTTGAGCTTGGAGAAAAGGAGGCTGAGGGGTGACCTTATTAATGTTGATAAGCGTGTGAAGGGTGGGCATCAGGAGGATGGAGTCATGTTCTGTGGTGTCTAATGATAGGGCAAGGGGCAATGCATGTGAGCCGGAACAGAGGAGGTTCCACATCAATATGATAAAGAACATCTTCACTGTGAGGGTGACAGAGCACTGGAAGGGGCTGCCCAGGGGTGTTGTGGAGTCTCCTTCTCTGGAGAAGTTTAAAACCCACCTGGATATGTTCCTGTGCGACTGAATCTAGGTGGTCCTGCCCGGGGAAGTTGTGGAGTCTCCTCCTCTGGAGACATTTAAAACCCACGTGGATATGTTCCTGTGCGACTGGATCTAGGTGATCCTGCTGTGGTGGGGGGGATTGAAGTAGATGATCTTTCGAGGTCCCTTCCAGTTGGTAATGTTCTGTGACTCTGTGATATATTTAAAAAAATGCTTAAATAATTAAAATAATCTGTTCATACCAGGGGAAAAAATGACAACTTAAGCTGGAAACCTGTTGACTCTACCTTTTTTCTAGATCATTAATTAATGTAAATTATGTCCCATTTACTGAAAACTTAGATTTCCTTAGAAAATGCTCTGCATCCCCATGCACATACACACATGTGGAGTAGCAGTGTCAGTCTTTATGCAGAAGTGATGTTTTAATTCCACAGGATTTTATTAGTTCCTCATTTATGGCTTGATTTGATAATCTTTGGCACGTGTAGTCCTGATGTGCTACCAAAAGCCTAGATGCTTGGTATATAATGATAGTTTTGTTTTTGTATGAATCCCTAAGGCTCGGTTACCTCCTTTGGTTTGAATGCAAATGGCTTTGAGAAGGTATAAATTATTATTCAGGAAGCATCCTTAACTGTACCAAAAGGGGGAAACAGTATATTACAACAAGGTGGCCTTTATTTGCAGCAATTAACTAGAAGCCCTTTATGAAGTGAGAATTGTGTGGCAACGCTGAATAGAGAATTGAGAATTAAGAATCATTGGAAGCCTGAGGACTCTGTCCTCAGCCTTTGCTTAATGTAGCTTAAACTGCATAATGGGAAACATCTTTGTTGCGTTATAAAAATGGAACAAATGTTTATTTTCTTGTTAATGTTTACTGCAGTGCTAATGTGATCTTGGTGTAAAACATTTAAAGATTAACGCAAGCATCTGCTCAGCTGCGTGTGAGAAATATTAGATCAGGTAATAAGCTGTATAGTTTTCCTCTATTGCATCAAATCTGTTTTCTCCGTGATGTATGCTCACACAGACGTGCCCAACAGAACAAATTGAGAAGATAAAGGATAAGGGGCTTGAAAGGATAAGGAGCTTCTGGGGACTTGAAATGAGTCTTAAGGGTTTTACTGCAACGTGAACTGCATTGATAGACTGTACAGTATGACAGTTAGAAAAGCAAATAATAAATTGGAACTAATTAAGATGAAAATTTCATTGAGGGGGAAAAACAACACTTTTCTTCCTCTGGATACACTCTGGTGTAGAGTTAAGGAGCTTGCCCTTGTCCAAGCGTTTGCCGTGCTTTGTTTAGTGTTGTTTGGCAAGGACTACTTCTGGCTTCAAGATAAAGAGTGCACTTTAAGCACACTTCTTAGGAATATAGCAATGAAGTCTGAAGTGAAGGCTTTATGGAGCTGCTAATTAATGGACTCAACAGCTAAAAGCTGCAAAGTTTGAAATATTTGCCTGTAAACCATAGATGCAGTACTGGTGAAAAGTAGAGGGAGAAAAGATGGAACCCCTAGGTCCCCTTCTCCTATACTGCTCTCCAACAGGTCACTCCCCAACCTATACTGATCCACGGGGTTGTTCTTTCCCAGATGCCAGACTCTACACTGCCCTTGTTACAGTTGATTAACCGTCTCCCTGCCCAGCTCTCCAGCCTGTCCAGGTCCCACTGAATGGCAGCACAGCCTGCTGGGGTGCTGGCCACTCCTCTCAGCTTTGCACCATCAGCAAACTTGCTGACAGCGCACTCTAATCCCTCATCCAAGTCATTAATGAATAGATTGAATAGGACTGGTCCCAGTGTCGACCCTTGGGGGACTCCACCAGATAGAAACTTTGGAACTTGGGTTTTTAATGTTCTGTTGCTAGAGACAGGTGTTAGTAAGTTCTAAGGAAGTACATGTGCTTACTGTTCTTCGTATTTGCTCATAAAGAGCTATGGAAAAGTAAAGTGGAATAAACAGAGAAGTAAAACAGTTTTCCTACTTCACTAAAGACAAATATCTCACTAGTGAAGAACAATGCTTTTAGCTGTCAAGTCATGTTCTTGGCTGATGAAACATGTAAAATTTGAGTCTCTGTTTGTTTTTCTGCTGATCAAGTTTGAGAAAAGTAGTTGACTTCACAGCCTGACTTTAGTAAAGATAAAAAATCTGAATAAGAAACAATTAGGGCACTGAGGTATTAAATGACTTCTGCTTGCTGCAGCTGCTACCTAACATGGTAACAGCATTGTGGGAAATATTAATTGGATTACAAAAAGAAAGTGCCTGCTGACTGTAGTTTTTGTTTAATTTCTTCTGGCACTCTGCGTGGTCTTGGCTTCTGTTGGAAAGCTGCAGTCTGAAACTCCCTGTGAAACAGAGTTGTCTGTCTGAGAATGTTTGTAGCCATTAAAAATATTGGAGCTGAGAACTGTTTCTGCTCAGCAGGAATCGAAGGGCATTGCTAAGAAAACAGAGTACTCTGAGCTGATCTAATATTCTGTTGAACTGAAGCCATATGTGATGAAAGACAAAAACATGCCACAGTTACTGGTATCCGGAATATTGTGTCCAGTTCTGGGCCCCTGGGTTCAGGAATGACACAGAGCTGCTGGAGAGAGTCCAGCACAGAGCCGCAGAGATGATGGAGTGGAGCACCTCCCTGCTGAGGAAAGGCTGAGGGAACTGGGGCTCTTGAGCTTGGAGAAGAGGAGACTGAGGGGTGACCTCAGTAATGTCTATAAATATGTGAGGGGTGGGTGTCAGGAGGATGGAGTTAGGCTCTTCTCAATGCGATCTGGTGATAGGACAAGGGGCAATGAGTATAAGCTGGAACATAGGAGGTTTCATATGAATGTGAGAAGGAACTTCTTCACAGTGAGGGTACTGGAGCACTGGAACAGGCTGCCCAGCGGGGTTCTGTAGTCTCCTTCTTTGGAGATGTTTAAAACCCACCTGGATACATTCCTGTGTGACTTGGTTTAAGCGATCTCTCTGTGGCAGGGGGATTGGACTAGATGATCATTTGAGATCCCTTCAGATCCTTAATGATTATATGAACTTCTTTTTCCACAGAATCCCAGAGAGAAAGGACAAAGGTGGGGAATCTGAAGGCAGGATCTGAACCACATTTCTTTGGGCTTCACACTTGTCTTGCTACACCAGTGACAATTGCGATAGGTGGGATGTGAAGCACCTTGATAAATATGTGAAGGGTCAGAAAGATGGAGCCAAGCTCTACTCAGGGGCACCCAATGACAGGACAAGGGGCAATGAGTGTGAGCTGGAACAGAGGAGGTTCCACATCAATATGAGAAACTGGAACATAGGAGGTTCCATATAGATGTCAGAAGGAACTTCTTCACAGTGAGGGGGACAGAGCACTGGAACAGACTGCCCAGGGGTGTTGTGAAGTCTCCTTCCCTGGAAGCATTTAAAACCCACCTGGAGATGTTCCTGTGTGACTTGGTCTAGGTGATCCTGCTGTGGCAGGGGGATTGGACTAGATGATCTTTCGTTTCGAGGTCCCTTCCCGTCCCTAATGTTCTGTGATTAATCGTATGGAGGATATATGGATATGCAGAGAATGTCTACAGTTTCTTAGTCATGGACTCTACACAGAAAAAAGTTGTGCATAGTGATTTAAAGGCTCTTGTTTTACATGAGACCTTTGCTTCTGTACCTTTGCTGACACTAAAGCACTAAAAAGCCACGTCAGATTTTATTGTTCTGTAGGTAGACCTTTTGCTCTGATTTTGGCTCCTTGGACAAGAGTAGTCACGCATGGACATTCAGTTCTGAAACTGAAGATGGTACAGTGCTCTTTTCTTGAAGTTTTTCCCTTGAAGAAAATTACAGCTTTCAGACAGTTAAGTCAAGCTGCACTTCAGAATATAAATAGGTCTTCATCTCAAAACAAGCCAGACTCCCTTCTGCCAGCTTCTTTGTTTTCTGTGGTAGCAAACACTTTCTCACACAGGATTCTTCCTGGCTAGTTTACAATTAGTCTTCTTTGTCCCCCCAGCTGCTTGTGTTATGGAGAGGGAGAGCCCTTCTGTCACTAATGAGGAAACCAACTCCACAAATAAAACAGCCAGGGTTCAGTGCTCTGAAAAAAAAATCAGAGAAGGAAGTCGTTATTCAAAGACAGACATGGAAAGCACTTTGTGTGTTGAAACAGTCAAAGCTCTGTAATCATCTTATCCAACAACAGGACAGAGCAAAATATCTGATTAACAGTGAACTGCAGCATTGCATGAAAATTTAATACAGGAAGGGGAGAAGAAGGGGAATGATCTGAAACCAGTAGGAAAATGTTGATTTCCTGTGTGTTATGAGTAAAGTAGGAATTAAACCTTCCTTGTACACACAAGTGTTTGGGGTTTTTTTCTGATGAAAATGGGATGATCTTAGAATTCTAATCTCTGTTATTTTATTTGTGGTTGGCTGTCTGTGTTTTTCTGAAACACTAAATTCCTTGACATGGATAAAAATGTAGGATACGTACTGTAGATGACACGACAGGCTTTGGTAGCACCACTTGTGTTTT
>JAOXOE010030979.1:0-12422 GCA_028565055.1 Phoeniculus purpureus
ATCATCTCTGTGGCTCTGCGCTGGGCTCTCTCCAGCAGCTCTGTGTCCTTCTGGAACTGAGGGGCCCAGAACTGGACCCGAGATTCCAGATGTGGTCTCAGCAGGGCAGAGGAGAGGGGGAGGAGAACCTCTCTCCATCTACTAACCACCCCCTTCTGATCCACTCCAGGATGCTGTTGGCCTTCTTGAACCCAGGGGCCCATTGGTGGCTCCTGGTCACATTTAAAGGCTGTTATAATTATAAGGCTGGACACTCCAGGCTTTGTTTTGCAGGTCACCAGCAAGTTATTTCTGAAAGTTTCTACCAAATAAGTCACATTCTCTCTTTTCTACTTGACCTTTCTGCTAGTGGTCACTGGCAGTGGTAGGGTATGATGGACAGTGGGGAAACAGTCCGATCCCCCATGGAAAACCTTACACTACAGCCTCCCCGAGTCCATAACTTGAAGGGCTCTCTCTTTAAACTCTGACGATGGATAAACAATACATAGAAGTGTCATTCACTGCCCCAACATGAGGAGCACTGAGCCTCTTACCCTCTCCTTGGTCCTTCGCAGCATCTCCACAGCTGCACGTGCGCGCTGCTGTGCTCCGGATCGACTGCGTGGCACAGCCTGCTACGGGCTGCACTGAGCCAAACCACAGAGCACAGGAGACGCAGACAGCTGAAAGCTAAACGAGAAGGGCACGGGGAAAGCAACACAACCGCCAGCGCGGCAGGTACCTTCCTCGACAGACACTTCTCCACACTGCTGCCGATGGAGGGCCAAGCGCCATCTTCCTTTACCAGAGCAGCCTCGGCACGGGCAGTGCTGCCAACCTGCTGCGCTTTGTTCTCGACACAGATGACTAATCGCAGGGAAAAAGCTAAAATCAAAGAGACCTGGGGGAGGTAAACGATGCCAGTTCAGCGTGCCAGCTGAGCAAAGGGAAGGAGGCAAGCAGGGAAAGCTGCAAGGGAGCTAACGGCAGGAGAAGTGCAAGCCGTTCCGAAGAGCCTGCTGCTGCACCCGAAGAGCCTTGGGGACTTGTGCTCAGTGGAGCTGCGGCAAGCTGTAAGTGTAAGCCAACATTTGCTCCCACTCACCACACGCCCCGTTGAAAAGTAACCAGGGAAAAAGCTCCAGCAGCAAATTAGGTGCAGGTGGGCAGCAATTTTCTGTGGCCCTTGCTGACCTACTGGCATCAATCCCATGCCTTTTCAAAGGAATGGCTACCTCTCTGCCAAGTCAGAAGCCCTGGAAATGATAGCTCAATGCCACCAGAGCTGACAGCTCCGTGGAGAATGATAAGAGGGCACAGAAGAGCCAGAAACGGCTCCTGAAGCGTCACTGCTCCCACTCAAGCCTGCCACTTCGCATTTGGTTTGTAAGGTCCTCAACACAAAAATAACCCCTCTGCAAAGTTGTCCTTGTTGTGGACTGCAGAGAGGGGTCTTTTCCACCACCCAGTCACACCTCCTCTCCCACCCACAAGCTCGTTTCATCCTTCTGGGGGATACATCTGCAAGAGCGAGGAGTTGAACAGTGTGCCTCAGCCTCCTTGAACCTGAAAGGCTCCTGCCCACCTCATGCCAGCGACGCGCTGCATCGCTGCAGCGGCTCCTCTATCACCAGGCAGGGATCAGAGCAAACTGGGAGGGCTCAGTCATTCGTGGCTGAGTTTCTCTGGCGGCTCAGCAGAGAAATGCACGTTTGTATTGGGACAGGCACTCCTGTCGTGTCACGGACAACAGCCTGCCCTGAAGAGAACCTTTAGATCAGCAGGTAGGAAATGCTGGTGGGGCTAAGCACACAGCCTGTTCCTAAGCCAGCAGCACAGCCCGATGAAAGCGCCAGTCCCACAGACACCTGGAGTGTCTTTGCCGTTTCTTTAGGACCAGTTGTCTCCAATCCTTTCGTACGTTAGCTGGGAATTGAGTGTACATCAAGTAAGTTTGTGGCAACACTAAACCAGGGTGAGCTGTGAGCTGACTCAGGGCTAGAGAGACCTTACAGATAGAACTGGACAGACTAGAGAGCTGGGCAACCGACCACGGCAGCAACGTGAAATCCAACAAGAGCAAGCGCGGATCCCCACCGGGGACGGGGCACTCCTGGCTGAGCACACACATCTGCAGAAGAGGCTGGAGAGCAGCCCCACAGAAAGAGATCTGGGATAGAGGTTTGGGTTGGTGGCATCCACGTTACGAACATCTGTGACGCCACAGGAAGCATCAGGTGGCTGCAAGAGAGACCATAAAGTTGTGTGGCCTCAGCTCAGCGGTCTCCCAGCTCACTCTTCATGGCTAACCAGGATGAAAGCACAGAACGTGGAACAAGCGTGCAGGGTGTAAAACACGTCACAAAGAGAGAGAGAGGCAGAAAACCAGGCAGTATTTCCTGCTGGCAACTGCTTTGGTTGTTCCAACTCACCAGACAGATTAATGAAGAGGAAGTTCCTCACTAGAGTGATTTTCCTGCTGTGAGCGCAATGAGGACTTTCTGGTTCCAAGACACTGGCAAAGCAGCTCAGGAATCCTCCGGGTTTTGCTGCCAGACCCTCCTTTGACATAAAGAGGAGCTAATGGCTGCGATCACCTTGCCTGCAGCAGTGTCGCTGGTTTTAAAATGCAAGCCTCTGGATAGTTTAAGGATCACTGAGATGCTAGTCACAAACAAGCAGCTTATTAACAAGGATGGCGGCCCCAGGAGTAGATGGATCTTTCCCCATAACCAAAACACTCTTTGCAGTGTATTTCCTCTCAAATTCACGCTAGGAAAAACGATTACTGACACTCACGTGCTAGAACCGATTCATCTCCTGAACCCTCCGGCTAAAACCCTTGCACCACAAAACACTGGGGAGCAGCACACCACCAGGAAGCCAGAGCAGGATTTATTTACTTAATCACTGGAACACACGACTGTGCCATTTCAGCGAGGTACGCGCCTGCCGCCCTTTGTCCTGCCGTTCAAGAACTGACGAGGGAACCGTTAGTCCTGGTTTGGACGCACACTGCGATCTTTCTGCACAGTTGCATCACCCCGGACCTGCATCCCTGGGCACGTTAAAAAGTCATGCACGGATAGAGCTCGAGGACAGGCTTTAGCTGTGGGCTTGGTACAGTGAGGTTAATGGTTGGACTTGTGTTCCTGTGCGACTTGGTCTAGGGGATCCTGCTCTGGCAGGGGGATTGGACTAGATGATCTTCCAATCCCTCATGTTCTGTGATCCTGTGACTTGATGAACTTAAAGGTCTTTTCCAACCTAAGCAACTCAGTGAGTCTACGATTACAGGTCTTCTCCAACCTAAGCAACTCAGTGAGTCTACGATTAAAGGTCTTCTCCAACCTAAGCAACTCAGTGAGTCTACGATTAAAGATCTTCTCCAACCTAAGCAACTCAGTGAGTCTACGATTTTAAGTCTTCACACTCCTGAAACTACCTGTGGCCAGAGCACTCGCACAGGCCCTGCTGAGAAGGGACTCTCTGGCCTCGGATGATCTTAGCTAACCTTGGTACCTACAGTGAGAGTTCAGTTGCCCAGACTCTTCTTACAGCCAGTGAAAGAAACGACGTCTCCAAAAGACTGGCTCTGATGAGTTTTCAGCTGCAGTCTGGCCTCCCCTTACCCACAAGGAGATGAAAACACCGGCCCTTCTCTCCTGCCTAGCTGGCTGTGTCTCAGTCCAGTTAACTTGGTCATAACTCCTCATCATAACTCCTCATCACAGTCAACTCAAGAGGCAACCTGCCCCATGCTTGGGAGCGTTAGTAAACAGGAGCTAGGTACTGACTTGCTTTCAGAAACCACAGACACACGCTTGGAGCATTTCCATCAATTCTTACAATTTTCTTGGTGCTTAATGCTACCTGTGTGTGACACTCATGCGAGACAGACTTTCTAACAGGCATTATTTGTATTACTTCACACTGTCATTATTGCCAGGGGCATCTGTCCGAACGACTTCTCCTTCTCTGCAAACGGCCACCTCCTTCCAGCTCAAGGAGAAAGACTGGCAGGATGTCCTGGCAAGGCGCCTTTGGTATGCAGCATCCCTTGAAGACCCTCACGTAGTGCCTAGAGCTGTATCACTTGTCCCTATCCCTTCATGACTCGACAGTCCTTTATCCCAAAGGAAGGGTTTCTGAAAACGCAGTAAGCCAGCGAAAGCAGGGCTGGTTCCAGCACTAGAGTCTTACGAGGCACCGCTGCTGCTCTGCAGTTACCTCCTACGTGATTCCCCACAGGGCTGAAACAACAAGCGCTCACCAGCACCCAGCAGCAGAACACAACAGGTTAGGACAAAGGGTGAACAACAGCAAGAGGAACTAAAGGAGGTCCCAAATAATTATCTCGATATTTGGCCATGGTACAGGGTTCAGCAGTCCCACTCCTGCAAAGCTCCACAAAATCTTTGGGTGCCCTAACAAGCCTGTCATGAGGCTCTCACTTACACCCTCTCCATTCTGACTGCCACACTGGTCAGGATGAACCCACTAACCCACCGACAGTTGTTGGGTTTCCTTGAGGTCTTCCACCACAAAACAGTGAGGCACGCTTCTGCCTCACAAAGTCCTGGCTAGCTCTCACTAGGGAAAACATGAAGGAGCCTGACCACGTCCTAGTGTATTGCTCTCGAAACAATGACACTGATGCCTTCACTAGCTCCACTGAAAGAGTGAAAACAAAGCTCCTTTTTCACAGAACTATTGGGGCTGGAAAAGCCCTCGGAGCTCATCCAGCCCAGCCCAGGACCTAACACCACCACATTAGCCAGACCAGGGCACTCAGGGCCACGGCCAGTCTGTCCTTCAACACCTTCAGGGATGGGGACTCCACCCCTGCCCTGGGCAGTTCACTCCAGGCTCTGATCACCCTTTCTGTGAGGAAGGGCTTCCTAACATCCAACCTAACCCTCCCCTGGTGCAGCTTCAGGCCTTGCCCTGTCACTAGTTGCCTGGCAGAAGACCCCAACCACCACCTGACTACAACCTTCCCTTTAAGTGTTATAGAGAGTGATGAGGTCAAACACAACCTTCACCATCAAAACAAGAAACAAAACAACGCAACATCACATCACCCCATTTGCCCACGGAGTGGATCAGATCTTCAAACACAAAGAACCACCTAAGTTCTGAACACTGACACCGAGAATCTAAGTCGTGCATCAGTGTCGAGCAACAAGAAAAGTGCTTGCCTTTCAAATTTCAAATCATCTGCTAATGCCTTGGAAAAAGGCTTCTGGTTTCTTCTCCTTTGTTCCTCTGAGCCAAATCCAGCAGTACACTTTTGATGATTAAACTGTCAGTCCACTGGTAAGTGGGCAGCACTTTCAGCAATTTGTCAGCACTCTCAGTATCAAAATTCAGTCATTTGTGTTTGCAAGTCAGGACGTGCAAAGCTCCTTCTGTTGTGAGCAGTTGTAAGGTCTGCATCAAACTGACTTCAAAACCAGAGAGAGCACACTCATCTATTCCCTTTGTACAAGTGTCAACAGAAAGCTTTTAAGTGCTTTATTACTGGTGGAGCACTGCAGCTCGTGTTTTCTAATCTAACAGCTTTAGTATGCTTACTTGGCAAAGAAGTAGCTGGTTTTATTCATCACAATTTTAACAGTCTTCACTGCTAACACCAGTGCTGTTTGCTACGACTGCTGATGCAGCAGAAATAGCAACCCCAGCGAAAAACAAAGCCATTTTTAATATTGTGCCACATGGACCCGCACCCTGCGCGCATCAGCGTACAGATCCCAGTCTTGGCAAGCTCTTAGTCTACCCAGCCCCTGCTATTAATCAGTGAAATGCCTGAGCACCAGGCAAAGGAGACTCCTGTCTTTCCTTGAGAAACCAACACTAAGTAAGAGAAGAAAAACACAGACAAACATGATCAAGCATCAAAAGCTGTTCAAACAGCTGTTTCAAACCACTTCTGACAAATCTTCAAACATCAGCCAGTTTGGTTTAGAGCACAGCACTGAACTCCAGCCCATCAACCAGCTGATACAGAGCAGTCATGCACTTGTTTCCCCTTACTGAAACTGGCACTTAGGTTATTTGATGTGATGGTATGTCAAAATGATCACAACAGGCTACCTACCCTGCACTACCTCTGTGTTTAAGCGGTCCCCTCATTTCTCGATAAACTTGAAAAGCTGCACATTTATGATGAAGTCCTGCATCTCCTCACATCTCAGCAGCACACACCAAAGAACTAAAGATCTTTTAACATAAAAATCACGGTAGAACTTCCTAAGAGGACAGCTGAACGAGCTCTTCAGCGGGCAACTCGCTGTCTTCAACAAAAACGATCTAGCAACTAACACACACTATCCACCCACACCAAATCAGTGTCTTTGCTAAACTGAAAGCTGCTGGAGGTGATTAGCCTACAGGCAGAAAAGACTATGACTGCACTTGTCAAGCGGTGCATTTTCCCTGACTCTTTTAAAAGTGAACATTGAAACTCAGGAAAACGAATCCAGAATGTTCGCCTCTTTGTTGAAGTCTCACCTTAGACACAGCTTAGGGTTTACGCAATAACTCTAAGTAAGCGAACTTAGAGTGTTCTGCTTTTGACAAGGCTTCCTTACAACACGCACTAGATTATCAGCGTTCAAGTCTTCAAAACATTTTCCAGTACTAAAGCCCATCAGCACAGCTGAAGCAGACCAAGGGCTCAGATGCCTACCAAGCTTAATATCCATACATCAAACTGCTCAGCCTACTGGTGTTTGGTTTCTACACACACACCAGCACCAACCAAAGGTTTGGCAGCTAACCTTATGTTTCGGGTGCCAGCTGTGAGAGTTCATTTGCTTCCTAGTAGTTGGTGCAGTGCTTGGGATTTAATATGACGATCATGTCGATAACATATTAATGATTCTAGGCAGTGTGTTCAGACACTGTCAAGGACTCTTCAGCTTCTCATGCCCTGCTATCAAGGCGGCTAGAGGGACACAGCCTCAGCCATCGACACAAACTGGCCAAAGAACACCCCGTAACATGGCATCACATCCAGCATGTAACCCGAGAGGAAGGCTGGCCACGGGCTGCTGCTCAGGAACTGATGGGGCAACAACAGTCATCAAGTGGTAAGAAGCTGCATGATGCATCACGTGTTTTTATTTTATTATTATTGCTATTCTTACTCTTTTCTCTCTTTATTGCATTCAAGTGTCTGTGTCTCAACCCTTTTCCTGTTGCTTCTTTCCCCATATCACCAGCAAAGGCAGCATGAGCAAGGGGCTGGGTCATGCTTGGCTGCTGACTGGGGTTAAACCTCAACTCTAGTATAATAATGACTTTGATTCCTTGAACACAGGACAATGAGCAGCAACACAATCCTGGATGAACCATGATCAGCAAGATAAAGAGGGCAGACATGCATTCAGTCAGGAGTTAAACAACATTACTACTTGTTATTGAAAACATCGGCCTAACACAATGTCACCTTAAACAGCCAAAACTTGAGTCTAGTTCCTTGGCTGTCTGGTTTTTAAGCCAAATTCTTCACCCCCAGTTTAACCATTTTTTAAATTGCTCTTTGTGATCGTTACAGGCTGCAATGGACCTTCTCTACCCAGACACTATTCCATGCTCCCTGTATTTGATTCTATGATTCAAATCTGTCTATTTAGAAGAACTGCCATCCCACTTCCACAGGAATCTTCAGCATATGGAATAAGTTGAGCAACTCAAGTCCCAAAATGAGCTGCTCTCCACTTTCAGCCTGGACACCATCTCAAAACGTGATCGCTTCAGAAAACAGCAGCTCAATTCACATCAGTATCTCCTCAGCATCAGCAAAGAAACCCCACAGCCTACACTATCATCCCACAAGTATGGGTAAGTAGTGCCTGAAGACAAAAGGCAAGACGTTATTTTACAGCCTTTAAAAAAACTAATTTAAAACCCCGTTTGCAAGTTTATTAGAGAAATAACATTCTGATGGTGTTAGCAAATTTCAGTTGTGTTTATTCTTGGAACTGAGAGGAAATCAAACCACTAAAAAAAAATCCTATCAGAAAGAACTAAACAGCACCATTAGATTCTCCCCTGCTTTCCAAGGGTGCACCTTAACATGCCCCCATTTACAGAGAATAACGTAAATTACACACAGGTTATTTTCTCAGCCTTCTGGAAGCCGTCCACAACTGTCCTCCACAGAGTTAGTGATTGCAAGAAAACATTCCAACGGTTAAAGCCCTCTTTGTCTTTTGCCTGACTGGGGTGAGGGCGTTAGTTTTTAACTTCCATGACCACCCAAAAATCATGAACTACTCGCTGCTGCCGTGAGGCCACAGCAGTCTCTGCTCTGCTTCATTAACTGTTTCAAAGCAAATTTCCCACAGCCGCCACACGCGAAGGCAATCTGAGGGAACGCAAAGCTTTCCAGCCAACACGAAGGCTTTCAGGAACTGCTGCAAAGTGAAGACACATAGCCTGCCTTCCGGCAATTTCTCACACAGCTTTGCATCGGTCTTTGTCATGAAACTCCATCTGCTATGGCACATGAACCCAGTGATCACCTGATACACTGAAAAAAGCTCATAGTGAGCTGCAGGAAAAAGCGATCAGCATTGGCTGGTTAGTCATCAAGAACTAACAACAAGTATTATTTATTACTGAAACCCTTTAGTCGTATCGAGACACTGCTGAAGACCCTTTATACTCCTAACGCTCTGGATCTTTGGCACTAAGTATTTGTACCTGTGGTATCCACTACAACTCGTGACCGCTAGCTATCAAGTGACGAATGCGGTGTCAGACACGAAGCACCAAAACCCAAGGGAGCAAACGCACCCAATTGTGATTGAGTTGCATGGTTATAAAAGTGAACATCGCTAATCCCAACCTGCCAGCATATCAAAGCAAAGCCATTCCAGCACTTGCAAAAGCAATGTCTCTACACAGACCAAGTCCTGTTTCATGAAAGGCTGACCTGACAGCTTTCATCACTTCAACTGCAATCTAATCCATCTGAATAGGACTGACTAGTCCCTCTCATTCCCAATTTACTTCTTCTAACTGATCGCGTCCGACAGTCATACAATCCCACTGTTAAACACACTGCGCACTACCACATGGCACTGTTTTTATGCGCTGCCCTACCCCAGCTCTGTCAGCATTTTATTCACCAAGCTAACAATTTCTGGTTGCCAAGTACGAACACTGACACTGACAATTCAGTCACTGTCCACATTACAGCCACGAATCACCGCACCACTCTGACATTAAATACGTTACCAAGATGCGTTATGCAACCGAAAACTAACAAGCACTGGAAGACTTCCCAGAGCCAGGCAGCACATAAACAAAAACTGTACTTAATCACCACTTGCACTTAACCAAACACTTCAGCAACTCCACAGCTTCAGAAACTGGGTAACGCAGCTGCCCAAACCACAGCCCCAAGTTAACGATAATCTATTGATTTCATCTATTTAATAGTTATCTGTTTAGTTAACTATCATTATGCCGTTAACAAAATAGAGGTCCAGTGTACTTATTGAGTTGCAAATCTTAATCAGCACAGACATCAATTCTTAATATAGCAGTAGTCAAATGTTCCAGCATGTGCTACACCAACAGATTTACACATCATGCTGCTGATGGGCCGACATACAAAGTTATCTTAGACTTTGCTTTAGGAAGAAGACTTAAAAGAGACGGCCATCAAATCAAGGCATAAACCTTGAGCAAGTAGAAGAACAACAAATTCTAGTTAAGCTTGGGTTTCAAGCAGGCAACTGATTAAGAAATGGAACTTATTAGCAAAACCATCTGAATGCAGGAAATTACAGGGCAGGAAACTCTGAGCTGCAAGTGCAGTAACCCAGCATGTGCTCCTGAAGCTCCAAATGTAGTGCAAGAACAACATTGCCACCAGACACATCAGTCCTTTTGCGTTACTGTGCCCAACATCAGGTGTGGTGAACAACCTGAAGGAAGTCTGCAAAGAACACTACAGGTTCACCCGGGTTAGACTGTGCTAGACAAATGTTAATAGCCCTGAGTGCTCAGCAAAACAGAGTAGCGCTCAGCTGAGTTTCCGATACAACACTCTGCATCAAATTAAACCAAAGCAATGGCGATTCCCACAAAAGCTTTTCAAGGCATAAGCTGAAGGAAAGTGATAAATGCTGTGCTAAAAGTAGAATTAAAAGGAGGGTGACCAATGATGGAAACCTCATAGAGGGTGAGCTGAATCATTCCCAAGAGCAGAATCACACTCTGAATTGTTAATGCTGCAAAACCAGGGGGTACTGCTGAAGAATGTTCTGAGCCTGACAGGCTGCAAAACCAGCTATTGATCACACACTGACCAGGGGGGACCAAGCAGTGACAGCAAGATGACCAGCTATCTGTGTTGATGTAGCTCTGGGTGGTATTTTCAACAAAGAAAGTAAAAATGGCATGAACAACTCTGTTAAAGAGCTGTGTGCAATTCCGATCGCTCCTATTCAACAAAACCACTGAAGATTCAAAAGGATGTTTGTGTCCAGTGACAGCACACAGCCACTCCCTGGAAAAAATAAAAAGGGTGGCTTGGGGAAAAAAAAATACCAGGAGGTTTGCTCATTACCAATCCACTGACCACTGACACCAAAAAAAGCCGGGCAAGACACTCGAACACTGAACAGGTTTTAACTGGCCATAAAGATGTGCCGGAGCACAAAAAAAAATAGTCTGAATTTGAGACTGATTCGAGAATGATTTTTGAAGAATCCACCACAACAGAGTATAACTGGGGTGGGGGGGAATTTTAAATCATAGAATGGCCAGGGTTGGAAGGAACCTCAAAGATCATCCAGTTCCAAACCCCCAGTACAGGCACGGACACCTTCACTAGAGCAGGTTCCTCAGGGCCCCAGCCAACCTGCCCTTCAACACTGCCAGCGATGGGGCAGCCACAACTGCCTTGGGTACCCTGTTGCAGCATCTCCCCACCCTCACAGCAAAGTAGTTGTTCCTCATGTCCAACCTCAATCTCCCCTCTTCAAGGCTGGAACGCTTTCCCTTTGTCCTCTCACTAGCACCCCTGTCACAAGCCCTCCCCCCTGGGAGCCTCCTCTTCCCCAGGCTGCACAACCCCAACTTGCTCAGCCCATCCTCAGAGGGGAGGTGCTCCAGCCCTCTGATTCTCCACCCTATCCTGCCTGTGTGCTGAGGCCTGGAAGGTTCTTGATGCCCTTTTTTGCTATGCTCAGATATAGTTTGAGGGACAGGACATCAAGATGAAAAACCCTAAGAAGCCAGGCAACACAGTCCCTCTCCCTTCCCTGGTGGCACAGGGGACAGACTGGAGCAGGTTGCTAGGCTGGCAAGGAAGGAATGTGATAAAGCAAGGCTGGCTGAAATTGGTGCAGGGGACTTCACAGATGGGTGACATACAAGGAATGCAAGATCTACTCATATGTGCAGTTAAATAACCCCAGAAGCATGCAGAACTCTAGCAGGCGGCCGCCTTTGATGCCTATATAGAAATAGGTGCCAGCTGACGAGGAGTTATGGGCTCCTAAAATACGCATGGATTAACAAGACAGGAAAGGAGGTGAGCGAGAAGCTGTAGCACCACAGCCTGCTGGAAAAGAAAGAGGACTTGCTTGTTTAATGGAGGGGGGGGGGTGGGGTGGTGTCATGTGGTTGTCACATTAAGATTCATGGTGCTAAACCTGCCTGATGGCTTCACAGACTCACGGAATCGTTCAGTTTGGAAAAGACCCCTGGGATCATTGAGTCCAATCATTAACCCCACTCTACAAGGTCACCCCTAAACCACATCCGCCAACACTACAGCTAAGTGACTTTCAAACATACGCAGGGATGGGGACTCAACCACCACCCTTGGCAGCCCAGTCCAGTGCCTGACCACTCTCTCTGGGAAGAATTTCCTCCTGATGGCCAGTCTAACCCTCCTCTAGTGAAGCTTGAAGCCCTTCCCTCTGCTTCTAGTCACTAATGACCTGTGAGAAGAGACCAGCACAGACATCTCTACTATCTATCTCCTTTCAGATAGTTGTAGAGAGTGATCAGGTCTCCCATTGCTCCACACCACATAGTACAAGAACTCAGCACTTGTCAGAATGTGACCAGTTGACTTCCTGAGTGGGGAAGACTCACACAGCCTCTCCATCCCAGCAGTGCTTCTGCTGCTTCTGTAGCTAAAGGGACACAAAAGAGACTCACAGAGAATCACAGCCTGTCAGGGGTTGGAAGGGAACTCTGAAGATTATTTAGTCCAACCCCCACTGCCAGAGCAGGACCAAAACCAGGGCAGATCACTCAGAAATCATAGAATCATGGTATCACAGGATGGCCAGGGTTGGAAGGGACCTTAAAGATCATCCAGTTCCAACTCCCCTGCACAGGCAGGGACACCTTCACTAGAGCAGGTTACTCAGGGCCCCAGCCAACCTGCCCTTCAACACTGCCAG
>JAOXOE010030980.1:0-12418 GCA_028565055.1 Phoeniculus purpureus
CGCCGCCTCGTCGCGGCGGTCCCGCAGGGGCCTGGGGGCGGCGGCGGGTGCAGACGGGGCCGGACGAGCGCCGCCCGCTGGCTACAGCCGCTGGCGACGCGGTGGCCACCGGTCCGGAGCCAGGGGCTGTCGGCAGCGGTCGCCGCGGCGGCGGGAGTCAGGGCTGGAGAGGGTCCCACCCGCCGCTCTCCGGGGCCCCAGCCGGGGAGTAGCACCCTGGGCCGGGTAGAGGAGACCGTGGCCCGGAGTCGTCCTTCACCGCGAAACCGGGGGGAACCGAGAGCCCGCACCCTGCCTTGGCAGCCTCCCCCAGGGGTCCTCTGCTCCAGACTGCCCTCCAGGGTGGGGAAGGGTCTGTTGGCCTTCAGCCTTCGCCCTGGATGCTCATCGGCGGAGGACCACTGACAGGCAGCAGGGCTCAATCTACTGCATCCCTGTGACTTCTCAACCCGTGGGAGAGGGTGCTCCTCTCCTTGGAGGAGTCCTCGTTGTGACAGGGATGTGGCAAGGCCACTTTGGGGCAACCGAGTCAAGACCAAGCGTTCTGAATATCACAGCTTACGGAAAAACAGCTCATCCAAATGCCTTCACCCAAGAACGGAAAAGACACCTGGTTTATGCTGCTGCGCTGCAACAGGCTTCACAGAGACACTGGAGTTCAGCTGTCCATCAGCTCCCTGTGCGTGAGCAGGACAGGAAGGCAGAGGAGATTCAAACGCATCTTCACGAAGCTCTATGCTGCAGTAATTGTCAGCACGGGAGAGGCTCTGCTCCACCACGCTGATTTATTTGTGGCTTTGTTCACTCAATAAACGTGTATCCTCAGCGTTCTCTGCCTCCTCCGAGCTGTGGTCTCTCCTGCAGGCTCACCTCTGCGCTCTTCCACCAACCCAGCGCCCAGAAACCACGGTAGAGCCCGAGGTGCAGACTCCAGCAGCCAGGAGAGAACAATGGACTTTTTTAGCATGAAAACTTGTGTTGATAAGAGGACAGAAGGAACAGGCAGTGCAACCACTCACTGCGACCTGGATCTCAAACTACTCTTTAAAACAAGAACAATGAAGAGTGATTAATCACCTATTTGCACCGGGAGAACCTTGAACTGGCAGCTAGAAAACCCCTGCTGGCCTCACCTTGGCTGAGAGTGATGGGCAGGGTCTGGAGTCCCTGGCGAAGCCTCCTGTGTGCACCCACGTGCTGATGTGATTCTTACACGTAACGGGGGTTGTTCATGGTCGCAGCAGAGCTGTCGGTCTGCAGGACCTGTGCCTGCCGTTCCCGCTGCTCTAGTGATTGCCAAAAGTTACCCGTAACGCAGCTTCAGCTGGTTAGAAACTGATTTATTTATAAACCCCTCATTAGTTATTTATAGCCCGAGGAGAGAGGCCAAGATCCTACAAAGCTGAGCGGAGCTGACGAAATGATACCCCATGTAAAAATGAGCTCACACGTGCTGCATCAAACCAAGCCCTTTCCTGAGCTGCAGGGCCTGTCCCTGCGAGGTGCCCTACAGCACAGCGGTGAGAGCCAGAGGAGCGAAGAAGGTCTCCCCAGATTTTCTGTGGGTTTGGGGTCTTGCCGACGCAATCCAAGGGTTTATTGACTGAGAGTTCCCGAAGCAACAGAGAGAAGAGCAGAAAGCACGAGACCTGCCCAGCAATGCTGCCCTCAGCTAATTCACCGAGCACCTTTGAGAAGAGGGAGAGCAGGGGCAGGAGGATGCTGGAAGAGTGTTCAAGGTAATGAAGTGCCAGTGATACGAGAGGAGGCCGAGAGCGCTCTGCCTGGCAAAACAAAGACCAAGCGGCCAAAGGGTTGTTCAGAAACACGTCGGTAGGGCAAGTGCAGGATGTGCAGGGAAAGTGACAGGACTTCAGTTGAAGCCTCGTTTCAAATTAAAGTCATTTCAATTTGAAACGAGGCTTCCCCAAACCATTAGCAAAGACCAACAAGGTTGTTTTACCCCTCTACTCTCTTCTCGAGCTCCCCATTCCAGTCTGGGTGGAATTTAAGGACCTGTGTTACCCCCATGCTTGTTACCTCAGGCCTGTCTCCCCCTCATCATTTGCAATGGGTACATCCCAGTGCTACATCCTGCGGCTCCAAGCGAGGAGGGTGGCTGCGGAACGTCCCCCAGGGAAGGCTATTTCACAGAATCGCTCTGGTTGGAAAAGACCCCTGGGATCAGCGAGTCCAACCACCTACCCTGACTTACAAGGTCACCCCTAAACCACATCCCCCAACACCTCACCTTTAAACACATCCAGGGATGGTGACTCAACCACCTCCCTGGGCAGCCCAGTCCAGGGCCTGACTGCCCTTTCTGTGAAAAAAGTCTTCCTAACGTCGAGACTAACCCTCTGCTGTTCTAACTTGAACCCCTTCCCTCTTGTTCTATCACTGATTGCTTGTGAGAAGAGCCCAGCACCAACCTCTCCACAACATCCTTTCAGGTAGTTGTAGAGAGCAATGAGGTTTCCTCTCAGCCTCCTCTTCTTCCAACTAAAGAGCCCCAGCTCTTTCAGTCTCTCCTCGCAAGACTTGTTTTCCAGTCCCTTCACCAGCCTAGCTGCCCTCCTCTGCACCTGCTCCAGCACCTCCACATCCCTCTTGTCCTGAGGTGCCCAAAGCTGGACCCAACGCTCGAGATGTGGCCTCACCAGTGCCAAATACCAGGGGGCGATCACCTCCCTACTGCAGCCTAGACCGTGCACCTTGACCACACAGGTGGACCTGTGTGCCTTCTGGAGGCACAAGGGAGTCAGAGCCGAGAGCCGTCGGTCTGTGCAGATCAGCTTCCAGGGCAGAGGCATTTCAGAGCACAAAGCGAGATCCCTGTCTTTGTGCTCCCCAGCAGAAACAGTCTTTAGAATTCACTGACATTTAATCATCTGCCTCATACCACTCCTTTTCCGAGCAGCTATTTTGGTGCCGTGTGGGGGTTGCCACAGCAATGGCTGCCTAATTCTGAGCTCGATTTTGTGCTGTGCGCCCAGATCTTCTCCCGAGGAGCGTTCTGCACCCCAACGCAGTGACGCGGGACTTCTGTTTGGCCAAAGAGCAGCGACCCCTTCGCAAACACAAAGCCGGCACAGTCTCTACAGAGCTCACGGCCAGAGCCAGACACCCCTCAGAGGGTCCCGCTGCCTGCCCTGTCCCTTCAGTGTCAGTCACGACAGGTGACCGGATTTGCCGCAGGGCCATTGCTGTGCGAACACCACACCCCGGCATTTGCGAGCCACTGCTGGCCTCCCGAGATGGCTGAGGTGCGGAGCTATTTTGAAGCTCAGCGCTGAGAGAAGTATCAGTGGAGCTGCCAAGCAGCTTCATGCAGCAGGGAGCACGAATCCAAACAAGCTTTTCCCTTCCTTGCTGCCGAGGAGCAGAAAGAAAGAGGGTGGGGAAAGGAGCCGCTCATTTGTGCTCCCTCAAGTGCTCTGTGGCTGCAGATCTGGATCAGTCCAACGGGAGCTCTACGGGAGATGACACAAGTGTCGCACTACAGGCTTCTTGTGCTTCTCCGCTGAGACAAGAACAACCGTGTGTCAACTCTGTGCCACCAGCACTGGTGTTCTCCGGGCTGCCTCTTTCCCAGTCAGGCCAGTGCACCTCTGCACCGGGCTCAGGAATAAAAGGCTCTGTCTGCTTTAAAGCTCAAACCTAAACACGGAGACTTTTGAAAACGAAGATGAAGATGCAAAGACCGTACATTTCCTACAGGGCCCGGTGCGCTAGGGAGGGGAGTCCATGGCTACAGCCAAGGTGACAGCTTGCAGAGTGACGGCTTGGGCTGGCTCTGCTCCTCAAGAAACACCTTCTGCACCTCCAAAGCCAGCTGGGCTGCTCTCGCATCCTCGCTGTGGTCCTTCAAACCACACTGGAACTCCAGCCCCTGCTACAGCTTTATTGGAATCACAGAATCACAGAGTGTGTTGGGTTGGAAGGGACCTCCAAAGGTCACAGAGTCACAGAACACTAGGGATTGGAAGGGCCTCGAGAGATCATCCAGTCCAACCCCCCTACAACAAGCAGGGACAGCTTGAAGCAGAACAGGTTGCCCAGAGCCCCATCCAGCCTGACCTGGAGTGTCTCCAGGGATGGGGCCTCCAGCCCCTCTCTGGGCAGCCTGTTCCAGGGATCCCCCACCTCAGATACAACAACATTTTCCTCCTGTTCAGCCTCAAGCTCCCCTTTTCCAGCTTCAAACCATGACCCCTCGTCCTACCATTCCCTGCCCCTGGGAACAGGTCTGGGGAAGCCCAGTCTCCTTGCAGGCCAGATTGGAAATTCGCTATAAGGTCCCCCTGAAGTCTTCTCCTCTTCCGGCTGAACAACCCCCACCCTCTCAGCCTGTCCTCACAAAAGGGGCCTCCTCTGGACCTGTTCCAACAGCTCCACATCCTTCTCTGGTTGAGGGCTCCAGAAGCGGATGCAAGACTCCAGGTGAGGTCTCACCAGGGCAGGGCAGAGCAGAGCAGCAGACTCCCCCCTCTTGATTTGCTGGCCACACTTCTTTCGATGCTCGCCCCTTCCTGAAGTCTCCGGAGCCTTCTCTTTCTGAGGACTCAGTAGCCCTGAGGGGAGGAACAACATCCCCTTAGTCCAAGAGGTCCTTCTGCCCACCAAGAGCACAACACACCCTGGGGACAGAGAAGCCAGATGCCCATGAAATCCCAGGCCAAGTTTGCCCCAGCCTTGGAGAGCCAAGGGTCGTAGCTCAAGACTGCCTAAAGAAACACGTCTACGAGAGAGATGCCCAACACCTGCTCTAACGCTGCCGCAGGATTAGACTGGTTTAGCAGTCTGAAAGCGCGTCCAAACCTCGGGGCCCTTTACACACACAAACTAAACGCACATCTTGAGCCGCACCAGAGCGTCCTCGTGAGCGACGGCCCCGGTTCTCCGTCAGGCCAGCTCAGCCGCGCTGGCCACCCTCCAGAGCCCATTTCTCTGCTGCCTCTGCCAGTTGTCAGGAAGCCACTGCAGGATGAAGATGGACTGGAATCACGCGGCAGAGGTCACGACTGCTCACATCAACTTCCTGCCTAAGGCGTGTGCCACCTGTTTGCACAGAACGCACTCGCACACCTCCACGTTACCCTGGCAGTGCAGGGCTCTCCAGGTCCCTCTGAAGTCAGTGGACTCACCGCAAGGGGCAGTTCTGGCCACCTGAGGTCTAACCGATGTTTGGGTCGAGTTCTGGTTTTGCTCCCGGGCGGTGAGGGGGGACAGGGTGGGTCTTTACATCTCCAGCACTGGCTGTGCTCCTGAATTGGGTGCCTCGGGCAGTGTCTGTGCTGAGCAGCAGCGGAGTTTGTGTCATTCGTCAGCCTGACAGCCAGAGCCAGCTGAGGAGTGACTGGAGAGGAACTGAGGACGATGCTCTTGCAAGTTGTGTTGGAGGAAGTGCTGCCACGCAGGTCCTTCTGCAGCGGAGACTGCAGTCGTCTCAAGGCCAGACGCACCTGGCCATATCTGATTTGTTTGCCGCTACAGTGGCACCCCAGTGTCCCGCCTTGTTTCACTGGAGATGTTCATTCCAATCCTGAATGACTCTGCGACACGGGCTTTTGTGTCAGAAACACAGCCTGGACGTCGCTCTCTGAGCAGACTTGCTGCTGAAGTGAAACCTGGCTCTTCCCAAGCCCGTCTGCAGAAAGAAGGGGGCAGCTACGGCTCTCCAGCGGAGGCTTCTCGGTAGTAAAGAAACATCTCAGCTCTGGGAGCTCTGTGCTGGTTAAAGCCAGTGGTGAGTTCTGAAGGACAGGCACAACCTGAGTGTTACAGTCACACCCTCATGCCCGCTCCATGCGCCCGGGGTCATCCCACTCTGCACATCCCACTACAAACCCCTGCTGCTGACTGACCTTCTGCAGTTCTTGTTTGACTGCTGAATAATGAACGACCTAAGGCAGGAGAACAGACCCGGCGCCTCTCACCATCAGCCTGCCTGTGTCGTTCACCTCTCTTCTGCAATAAATGCGGTGCGGAACCTCTCCCCGACAGCCCAAACTCGGCCCAAACTGAAGAACCCTGGAACCTTGTTGCTGTTCAGATGAGCAGTTACCGAGGAGCGCCAGCCCAGAGGCGCCAGCGCAGCACAGAACACGTGTGACCCCTTAGGTGGGGCAAGCGGTGGCCGAGCCGAGCTCCAGTGCGCTGTGCTGTGCAAAGGAACCGCCTGGGCAGCCGCACAACCAGTCGCACCTGTAGTGTCTGTCTACTCCCCCAAAGCGCAGGAAGGTGGCTGGATGCTGCTAACGAGGATCTCAGGCAGAAGGAGCCTATTCAGGTCACCCACAACCCAGGTAAACGCATTTGTCTGTAGTCCAAAGGCCCGCACCTGTGACTGGTTTTGCAGCAGCTCAGAGCAGTGCAGAGAACAACGTGGCCCACAAAAACAGCATCTTGGGATAATTAAAAGGATGATGTGATAGTGCTGCTCTCTCTAGCCTGGTTGCCTAGTGACAGAGCAGAGTCCTTGGGATGACACAGAAAATAGCGTTCTGCACGTTTAAAGCCCCCCAAAACACCAGCAATGGCCTGTCTGTAGCCCAGGGTGGGCATGCAGCCTGGTACCTCCGTTTGCCAGCACTAGACACAGACACTGAACCCAAACGAACACCCCGTCTCAGACAGAGCGGGTGTTTCCAGCTCTGAGGTACCCAACCCAAACCACAGGGACCTGCTGTGCAGAGTCTGCAATCTGACAGTCAGAACGTATGCCACCGACGTGGCGAGAAACGAAGCAGCCCAAGCAACAAGCCCAGCCGGAAGCCACCCAAGGAAGCCACGAGAAGTAGAGTTTCCCTGTTTGCTTTATCCACAATGGTCAGCTCCACCGTGCTGAGGATTGCAGCGTCGTCGCAGCCCTCCTATTTGAAAACACCTTCAAGATCGTAACACTCAACCTTTACTCTGACCCAACCAAACCCACCGCGAAACCCCGTCCTTCAGCTCCGTATCTGCACAACTGGGAACCACAACCGGGGATGGCAGCTCACGCTGCAGCCCAGCACAACGGGGAGGGTAAAGGTAGGACAGAAGTGTTTTTAAAAGGGGAGAAACCAGTGGTTTTGTTCTGCGACTGCTTTGGGGACCCTGTAACAGAAGCTGCAGGGGTTGGGAGCCGCTCTGCAGTCTGAAGTGACCGTGTGTCCGATGCGTGTGAAGTTCACCCACAGGAACACTGGCTGCCACGGTCCCGGGCGCGCGCCCTCCTGTGTGGCCCTTCCACGCGGACAACCTAATGGCGAAGTTCACCCTCTCCGTGCGACGAAGACCAGTAAAAGCATCGAGAGAATGACATTTGTCACCCCGATCCCTGAACTGTTCTGCAACTTGCAACAATCAAATGAAGACTTGGGCTGAAAGCGCCGGGTCAGTCTCCCTCCTGAACACCCAGCCCGGATTTGGAACGCCCAGGTAACTCCTGGGGCCTGTTTCAGCAGCGGCGAACTGGTGACTGCAAGGCAGCAGGCGGCTAGAAGTAGCCGCAACGAGAGCTGTGAGCTGCTACAGCGGGGACAGGGCAGCCTGGATTCCTGTGCTGGTTGATTAAGCTTCTCCATTCACTCCTGCGTCACAATTTACGCAGCTTGCATGAGAGGTGCTTTGTTTTGACATCGCAGTAAGATCCCAGTAGGCTCTGGCTGGCTTCTTCCACGGCGGATGTTGTTGAGAGCAGCCCACTGTAAGTAACGAACGCGGCTCCCGAACGCGGCTGCGCTGCAGCCCATCTTCCTAGGGAGATGCCAACGTCTCCAAAAGCCCAGTAGAACGAGCTGCTGCTTTGGGCTGAGCGCGGGGCGCTTCGTTAGCAAAGCAATTGCCGCCGTGGGGGCCGTCTGCATTTCGCGCTGGGTGAGAGCATGGCCAGACAGATGTTTCATTGTGGATTGACTTCAGAGCAATGTGCTCTAAGAGCGCGGAGAACGCAACAACACTCTCTAAAGGGAAGGCTCATACGGCAGCACTGAGAGAACCTTGACCGCATCGGAGCAGAGCAAAGAGCTCTCTCTAAACTAATGAAAATAATACTGATAGAACCATAGACGCACAGAATCCTTCAGGTTGGAAAGACCCCTGGGATCACCGAGTCCAACCACCAACCCCACTCCACAAGTTCCCCCCAACAATGCATCTCCACACTCATCAGACAGACACAGACACACAGACATGAAAGGAGAGCAGTAACGTGATCGAATACTTTGAGACTCACTTCCACCCACGCCGCCCCTTCACATCTGCTGTCCAGCCACGTCAACCCCTGTGCCCTCCAGGAGCACTGCACTAAGAGGCCGGAACGGGGGTGAGAGGGCACTTGACACAGTGGTTTGAATTTACTCTGAGACAGTGGGGTTTCAGCTGGGGCTTGATTTCATCTCAGAATGTCTTGGAAAACAACAAAGCAGCTGTTCCAGCAGTTCCAGTCAGTTCCTCTACTGGTTTCACCTCTGCCAGCTTCTGGCATTGGTTTGCATCAGACAGTCGCATCTACAGACCCCCCCAATGGAAGAGCAGCGGGATGCGATGCTGTGCGTGCATCTGCTGCTCCGTGAAACCCGTACGAGCATTCAGCACGTCGGGCGGGTGCTGCAGGGGCCAGTCCGCCAGCGTCGGGAACCGTCCACTCCTGCGGTGGGAGGTGCGTTTGCCGCAGCAGGCGGGGCAGGGCCAAGTCAGGGCTTGCAGCACGCAGAGACGCACGCAGGTGCTTGGCAGACCTTGGCGCGTGTGCTAGTGCTGTTGACGACCAGTCCAAACCCGGAAACGCTTCGGTCTGCCTGGGAGGACACGGTCCTGCAGGCACCTGACGTCTTCTGGTTCCACTCTGCCTTCACAAGTGGCCCATGCGTGGAGACAACGAGCCAGCTGTTCCTTTGACAGACCCACACGTGCATCACATTGGTCCTTCCTAATGTTCTCCCAAGAGTCAGTCGAGGTCTTGAGAGTCCCGGAGCTCTTCCCACACCCTTCTATGCTTCTTTCACAAAGTTCTGACCTCTCATTAGTGTTACTTTTACGGCAGGTTCTGAACAGTCTGGCTAATACTATCGCTTCCGCTTCGGCTCTGCTCTCCCACCTCTCGCGAGGTGTGTTTGTGCTCAACCAGCCTGTTCACCACCTGGCTCACGGGCTCCTTGCCATTGGACTGCCGCATCTGGAACAGACACCGCTGGCTGCAGCCCTGGACGATCTGCTCCTGCCCCGGCAAAGATTCCTCTGTCTCTCCCCAACGCTCACTACACTCTCCGTGCTGAGCAGCTGTTTTACCTTGAGGAAGTTCATGGCTAAGCACGTCCATGGAAAGCGTCCACCGCACAAAGCACAACCAGAGGACTGACAGCCGGCCTCGCCTGACTCACTGCGGGTACGAAGACTCTCCAGGTTCTACATCAATCACTCCTTCTTTTCAATATCCATGTAAAGGCACTGGGAAAAGTGCACCATCTAAAACACAGCAGCAGCTGCCCGGCCCAGTGGATGAGCAGTCTCTTTTTCTATCAAAGCTGCCCTCAGCCAGGAACATCCCAAGTTAGACCAAAACCTGCTCAGAGCCATGGATATCCAGAGCCACTTGGAATGCAGCGGTTGTGTGGCTGTTCCGCTCCCTTCAGCAGCTCCCATCCCTTGCCCCTACCAGCCCTTCCTTGGGCAAATGGCACCACTGATACTGGATGACTGCTCTGACAGGCTCTGAAGACTCTCTTTGGTTCACAGAATCAGAGCACTAGAGATTGGAAGGGACCTCGAGAGATCATCCAGCCCAGTTCCCCCCACCACAGCAAGATCCCCTAGATCCAGTCATTAGGGATGGGAAGGGACCTCGAAAGACCATCCGGTCCCATCCCGCTGCCACAGCAGGATCCCCGAGATCCAGTCTGTTGCGTGAAGGGCGGTGTGTGAATTTCCTTAAGGCTAAACCCCCTGCGTTCTAGCCGAGTCCTCATGGGTGGAGGGGCTGGGGGCGGCTGAGTTTAAACCTTAATACAAATGTCAATTGACAACGAGGATAAAACCCAAACTGGGTTATAAAATGATGATATTTACTGTTCCCAAGCAACATTCTGTAGATTCTTTGGGTTGTCGGGGACAGGGTTAGTTTGCAGGAAGAGTGTGTGTCCGTGAGGGGCACGGAGCAGACACTGGACACAACAGCAGTGCAGTTACAGAGAGGTTACAGGACACAAAGAGGTCAATGACCGTAGGAGCAGTGTGGGTGCAGGGAAAAGGCAGAGTTCTTACCCACGGAGGTAGGTCAGAGAGGACGGGAAGTCACGGGATGTCCCTTTTCATCTATCCTTCTCCACCTTGCTGCTTCCTCCCTTCCTTTTCACACTTTGTGTGTGAGTCTGTAGTCAAAACCACAGGTGTAGCCCCAGGGCAAGTGCTCCGTGATGGGCCATTGGGCTTATCAGCGTTTGGGGCTCCCAGCCATCCAGAGACATCCTGGTATCAAGAGGGCATTTCCTGGGGAGGCCTCCACCTCCTGAGGTGGCCCTACCTGTAGACAGTGGATATGTCAGCTCTGGCTGGAGACATCCCCTCTCATCCAGACTGGGGTCTCATCTCCTCGTGACTGTGCCCTTCTTATCGTGACTGTGCCTCAAGGCCACCGGCGTGTGTGGGACACCAGTGGCACAGGAGGAGGTGTTTTAGCCTCCTTAGAAGGGGGTACCTACGCGGTAAAAAGGGGCAATTGTTATGCTGGCACTGCCAGTAGGGTCAGGATTCAAGTGATCCAAGTTAATTCTGGAGACAGCATGGCCCCTCTTCTTGTTGGGGCCACGTTAGGGAGAGAGTGGCCCATGACCCAACAGGCTGCAGAGGGCTGCTGCCACCCCCAGGGGAGGCTTGGAGTGTCCTGGTGCTGAGCTCGGCTGGATGGAGATGAGGAGGAGACACCGCTCCAAGGGGAGCATCGTGTAGTTAATCTCACACCAGCGTCCAAGCTGACGCCTCCGACCGCAGGGCTCACGGCAGAGCGAGGAGCAGTGACCGAGGTGTCCCTGTACAACAGGCAATTCGAACTGACACAACTGGCTGGGGTGGGCAGTGTTGGGTCGCTGCTCACTGTGCACTAGGGGGGTGCTTTCAGCAAGGAGCAGAGGAGAGCTGCTGGGATGAGCAATGGGAGACGTCTCCCCCATTCCTTGCTCGTCTCCCCTGGTAGCCCACAGCTCTGCCCCACAGTAAATTCTTTGAGTGCCATCTTTACTACCCTCAGTCCTTCACCTCTGGTGGGATAATTGGCTTTTTATTCCTGGCATCATTATCATCAGCGACGGGTGAGTCTCAAGGAGCTACATCTCACCTGAGTCTGGATAAGTGTCCTAACGTTCAGAGGATTCACTGAATCACAAGGCACTGGAAACGTCTGCACCTGAGCTGGAAAGGGAACGAGCATGGAGCTTTGCATGAGTGCTCAGACACTTCTGCTTTGAGTTACCCCTAGAAACAGAGGAAGCAACGGCCCTGCGGTCGTCTGGCACTGCCAGTGGGGGGAAGGAACGGCTTGAAAGCTCCAAGAATAAAGCCCACGTCGCTCTATGGAGAACTAGAGGATGATCAGAGGGGCAGCGTGTTTTCCTAGACGGAAAAATAAGGGAGGTTTTGTGTCATAACAGAGAGAGAAAACCACGAGCAAGCGCTCCCAGAAAGTAGTCTGACGGGTGGAAACCATCTCGGCTAATTACAGACTTCTGAAAGTTAGAGATCTGAGCCTGCTCTCCCTTTGTAGTTCACAGGACGCTCTTCAGAAGCCATTTGCTGACCTGTCCTCGATGCCTGTCTTAGGATGAGACGAGCGGCTCTCTGGAGATCTCTGATTCTGCCCGTTGAAAGGACCTGAAGGGAACGACGTTTCCAACACACAGGGGCTGTGAAGCAGAACTTCAAACGGCTGCTAATCAGACTGTGCAGGAGAGGAGAGCGATTCCGGCTGCTCGCAAGGATCAAGGACAGAAGCTCGGGAAAGCAGGTCTCTCTTCACTAGCTCTTGCTTTGTTTACTTCTCTGAGCCTGTTATTGGCAGGGCTGCAGGGAGCGCAGCAGCAATTTGTTCCACTTCAACTTCAAAATAACTTAGAAAACAAACATTTTCATTGCACTGCAAACCTTCGCTCCTTTTTATTTCCCCACAGTACTCCTGGACCTTCTAGCAACAGCCTGTGGATTCAGTGCCGACAGCCAGGTGATGGAGTGCAGGTACAATCAGGCTTTTTCCTGAGCAGCTGGAGCACAGCTGGTAGGTGAGGTATGACCTGGAAAACTGTGTTCAGCTCTGGGCTCCTCAGTACTGGAAGGACATTAAAGTGCTGGGGTGGGTCCAAAGGAGAGGTGTCAGGAGGATGGAGCCAGACTCTGCTCAGGGGCACCCAGTGACAGGACAAGGGGCAGCGGGTGTGAGCTGGAG
>JAOXOE010030981.1:0-12418 GCA_028565055.1 Phoeniculus purpureus
CATTAATGTCTATAAATATGTGAAGGGTGGGTGTCAGGAGGATGGAGCCAGGCTCTGCTCAGTGGCATCTAGTGATACAATGGGTGTAAGCTGGAACATAGGAGGTTCCACATAAATATGAGAAGGAACATCTTCACGGTGAGGGTGACACAGCACTGGAAAGAGGCTGCCCATGAGATTGTGGAATCTCCTTCTCTGGAGACATTTAAAACCGTCCTGGATACGTTCCTGTGTGATTTGATCTATGTGATCCTGCTGTGGCAGGGAGATTGGACTGGATTATCCTTTGAGGTCCTTTCCAATTCTTAATGTTCTGATGTTCTGTGATAAGAATGGATCAGAGAACCGCATTTCTGCTTATAATGGCTTGCTAAAATTTATGGTCTGTGTATCTATATAGGTCCAGCTATATCTGTTTAAATTAACATTCTTTGGCAGAGTCCTTGTTTTATCAATATTTCTTGTTTTATAAATAGATACACGCTATCATGCCAGTGTACTAGCACCATTCCAATGTGATATTCATCCATTCAGAAAACATTTTTATTATAGCAAAGTACAAGTCAAAGTACATAATCCATATATTAGAGGTGTATGCTAGCACAATACTACAAGGTAAATTGTTATTGATTCACCTTCTTTAGGGAAGCAGTTTCTGACAGTGCTTAGGATAGATATAAAGAGATGCAGCTCTAAATGCAAAGGGTAAAGTTGAAAAGATTTACATTTAAATTAAAAAAGTGGCTGCTGGAAATCAATAATAATAATCAAGGGATTTAACTTTGGAAACATCATGACATTAAAAAAATTATTCAGATTTACAGTCGTTGCCCTTTAGGTGTATGGAGGATCAAGGACAAAATTGAATTTTTTACATTCCTGTTTCTATTACATAAGCTCAGATAATACTTGAATAGTTCTTTTAAAGTATTTAACACAGGCAATATATGCCAAAGTATATCATTGCGTGTCTTTATCTCTGTGTGAACTTCCTTTCTGCTTAACAGTCTCACCTGTAATCTCTGACTCACATTTTGCTGGTAGAATGACAATTTTATATTGTGTCAAATTATTCTCGTTAAAAATGCTGCAGTGAACATTCAGTAGTTAAGCAGGCAATGAAATTGATAATACAGCTATGCAGAATTGTACTCAGAATCTGTCTCAGACTAGCATTTTCCCACCTAATTTCTGTTCTAGATGTGAATCATGTGCATGAGTCTCTCACATCCTGTGGATATAGTACAAAACATGGTAGTCAAAGAGGCTACACAGCTGTGGGAAAGCAAAGAAAGCTAAAGAGAATATGTGGCCACCTTCTGCTGACAGAAGAACCTTTAGATGTTGAATTACAGATATTTATGAATGCTCATAGAATGTAAAGATTTCCTCTGCCAGTGGAAGTTAAACTGAGAACTGCATGGCTCCCTACCTTTCCAACTTCAACTTTTGACCACAAATTGAATCAAGAAGATTAATATTTTGTCAGGATTGTAGAAGTTCAGACACAGAGATCACTATTTTCATTTGGCTCCTGCATAGGAAGCTGAAGTGCCAATGTGATTCTTGCATTCCTTTCAGAAACAATGGAAGTTAAAAACCCTTCTAAACCTAAGGAGTCTCTCCCTCTCTGTCTCTCTTTTTCACTCTTATTCTACTCTCTTTCTCCCCAAATCCTTGAAGATGAATAATTTTTCTTTAGACTACATCTTGCCTCCCCAGTATATTCTGGAGAAAGAGAAATCACACAACTCAACATTAAATGTAGGCGAGACCAAGAAGTTTTTAGGTCCTATTTCCAGGGTCTTTTTGGTGAAAGTTTCACGTGTATTTTCTTTTTCCACAAGCCAAATTCGTTGTTATGCAACATAAATTTATTTTAAATCTACAAAGTTATTTTATTAGCTTCTCAGTATCTCAGTTTGCAACTTGCATTGGAAATATTTACTTTTCCAAGATCCGCCTCATGCAAACTTGGCCATTAGTGTTTATAAGGATTTCAGCTCTAGTTCTTGGGTTTTTTTGCAGGATTTAAAACAATTTGGAGTCATAGAATCATTAGGGGTTGGAACGGACCTCAAAAGATCATCTAATCCAATCCCCCTGCCACAGCAGGATCACCTAGACCAAGTCTCACAGACTTAACAGATGCTGAAAGTACCATAGCAGTTGGGTATCGGTACACTTCTGAGCCTGATAAGATATGAAGTTCAATTTTGAAAACACTTGGAAAAGTTATCACTTCTCCCTGGAATGTCATTTTTGTATAAATGAATTCATGTTTTGGAAAGGCTGAGTGACCTGTCTGGGAAAGATTTCCTCTGGTGGACGGGGAATGGTGCATTTTAGTGGGTTCAGTAGCTGAGGAGAGAATGGAGTATAGGAACAATTTTACTGGAATTAAACTCAGCAGTGTTTACGTCATTATCAGAATACTTTGCCTTGACTCTGAGGGCAAAGACTTTGCTAACGTTTTGTTCTTTTTAGTCTCTGGTTTTTTTCTTCCTCTTTCAGTAGCAAAACGTTTCTCTCTGTAGCAGAGAGTCTCTTGTTGTTTTCTGACTGTGTTTACCGTGGAGCCGCTGTTCCCGTGCGTATATGCATCATGTGTTGTGAACGAGTGGTCAGTGCTGGATCTGATCAAACTCTGGCAGGGGTATCAGAAGCACAGTGGTAGGACTCTGTAGTTATTGTGGGATTTCTTTTATGATCTATAACAAACAGTATAACTATAGTGTAAATCTGCCAACTGAACAAAACGCATGCACATAACACATCCCAGTGTTCCCGGGCAATCTGATAACAAGGATGTTGTTAGTTTCACTGTATCTATTCCAGTAACTATCATTAACTGCCAAAACCATATTGGCAGCTGAGGTCTGATGACTTTTGCTGCAGTATATGAAAAAAATGCAACTTACCGCTGACTACGTTCACCAATCATCCAAAGAGAGAGCACGCCCATATTTTAGTTATGCTAACCAAAATAACTTGCCCTAAGCTATTCACTGATGAAGATGCTATATTTTTTTACTAATATGTGGGTCTAACACCGACTATGTTGAAAAGAAACTTCTTCTAGTGAAAGGAATACGTAGTTTTTTACCCATCAATGTCCTACTTTGTCTGGCTGCTGAGTCAGGCAAAGTATGTGAGTCGTCTACTACATAATCCTCTATAAACTACTTCCTCAGTTACTGAGATTTGAATGCAGTATAACAAAACATTTTGTTTTTCCCATATCTGAATAATTCTTTACAAAGTCTGGGGCAGAATTTGACCTTCTATTTTTTAAGATCCTTTTGGTCACCAACTTTCCCCTGTGGGATGATACTTCTGCATCTGAGTTTTTTCTCATATTTAGCCTGAAAAGCACTCTCTTCTTTTAAGTTCTGAAAAGAACAACTTCCTTAGCATAAGGAAGTGGATAAAAGTCCAGTTAATATCTAACTTTTGCACATACCTGCATTATAGTTTTCCTATATGTGTTCTTTCCTATGTGTTTCCCCTTTGTGTCTTAGTGGTTTGACTGTTCATTAGAATTCACTGTTTGAGGACTAAAATCTTTGGCTATACTTTTGTAATATACCTATGGTATTAATTTTAATTTTAACTACACCATATCAACAAGTAACTTATCAAAATTAGAATAAAATATTCTGATATGGAGCTTGTACACATGCTATCAGGTTTCATCAGAGGCTTGAATATGATCTTAATTGGCACAGCTTTAATATCATTAAGAGTTTTGCATATGCTCCAGCTAGTGTTCATGCAGATGAGAGCAAATATCAATATCCATCTGTCAAGTGAGTGCAGCACATATGGTACTGCAGAATCTTAAAATAAGTCAGGTATGATTTATAAAATATGATTCAAACCACTCTAGTGTGCAATAGCATAAGAAGGCTAAGGGATTTGCTCACCTTGATTTGACTTCTAATTAAAGACAGGCCTGTGTGAAAAGCTTGGAAGGGGTTACCTCCTATTGCAAAAAAAGTGTGAATGCAAATTAGAACTTCTCAGGAGTGCACCTGTCTGTATTAATCTTAGATTTAAATAATTTCCAAGGTTGTGAGAATTTGGCTGTATGAAATCTACACGTTTTGTCTACAGAAATGTAAACAAAATCAGTGGTTTATAGACAGAGCCACAGAACGTCTCTGTCAGTCTAAGGGTATAAATATATATATATATAAGAGAAAAAAAGATGCTATTTTCATAGCTGTGTTACTGACCTTTAGAATCTGGCTTTCACAACTGAAAAAAGCTTCATTCCTTTGATGAGAGCAGATGGAAGACTCCCATATGAATAGAGAAAGCTTGGCAAGTTTCAAGAATTGGTTAACTTCAATAGTTTTCATTTGGAATCACAAGAGAGCAGTTGTGTGAAAACTATACTTGATGTCTAGCTTTTTACTACAGTCTCTCTTCTATGTTGCTGTTATACCCTTTTTTTAGTGGGAACAGGGGAGTCTTGTCAAAACAAGAAGCAAAACAATAGGAAGAAAATAGGGTACACATTAGATTTTAGCTTTCTAAATTAATACCTGAAAAAAGAAAAAACAAACCCCAGAAAGTTTGTTCCTGTAACTCTGTCAATAGAAAGCCATTTACAGATCTTGAAAGCTGGAAAAGATTTGTCTGTAGATTGACATCCTAAGAAAGAAGATGGATCTCTATTGACATCTTATTTCACCAATATTGATCAAATTGAATAATTTATAGTAAATTTTATATATATATACATATATATAGTTCTTCCTATGAAGAACACGTCTTGTAGCTTGGAAGACAGAGGTTTAAGAACCAATGGAGAAGATTATTGAGAAGAGCTAATGATCGTCTTTGAATAGATCAGACCTTTGCTTTTGCAAGGATGCTTCATGCCTGCCCTTTCGTTGCACACCACATCATTCAAATGCAAGTGAACAGAGCAGTGTTTCTGCTTGCTTTTGTTGGGTTCTTTTTAACAATGTTAACCTTACTGAGAAATGAGTGTCTTACTTTAGTGGAAACCTCCTACCTACATCAAATATTGTAGTTTAGTATGGAAACAAAACCTTAGCTTTAAAGCAAAGCCATGTGAATTAGCCAACAGAACTGCTTGGCAAAATACATTTTTTTTAAGAGGAAAAAAACCCCATAGAATATGAAAAAATGTATCTGAACATAAGAGCAGCTAGTGCTCACTGTCGGGTTTAGGTGTGTCATAGATGATTCATCACAAATTTCCTTTCTGCTTTTGTGCATAATGGGAGATGTCAGACATGACATAGGATCAAAAGGCAGCTGAAGAGCATTATCATATAGAGATTTAGAGGATTACACATCCACAAATCATACAGCACAAGCTATACAGAGCTGTTCTGTACAATAAAGGGTGATTTTAAGAACGAGTTATGAGTAAAAGTCATACATTACCTATTAATGTACTTGGAGTACTCGTAAGTCAAGTACTGTGTCTGAGGTAACCTGAACCAAGTAGTCTATGACAATGCCAGTTTATTTCAGGTTTGTAGGGTTAAGAGCCAAGTACAGAGGCAAGAGGGTACAGAAATTACTAAAAGAAGGTATCTCTAGTATATGGTAAAGGTGGTGAGAGATAACCCTATGATTAAATAATAATGCAAGATGACAATGTAGAAAATAAAGCCCAGGAAGTTAAAATTTTGAAATATGTCTTGTATAGAATTTAATCATTTGCGATGTCTCCTCGAACCTACTGCTTATATATGAAGCCTCATTTGAAGTCTATCTCTACGTATGTTATAGATCCCTGGGGTTAACTGAAAATGTGGCATATTTATTTTACACGTTCTTTTCAAAGTATGGTTTTGAAATACTGGACTCGTATACAAAGAATAAATCTAAGATGATAAACACATCTCTGGTGTAGTCTCATTGATTTCAGGAGTAATACTCATCTAGTCATTAGGAATGATATTTCACAAAAAATTATCTCATAGTAATTTTTCATTTCACTGGGGAAAACAAAGACAGGCAAAGGATCTGAAAAAGGAATCAGAAACAATTAAAAGCACTCATGATTCTAATTTCTTCTGTGCTCAAAGAGAATTTAAAGGCTGTTATTTAGCTTTCTACAGAAAAGATAGAAAGGAGGTGCAATAGAGTGAATAATACATCAAATCCTGAGATACAAAAGTTTATCATAAGGTGTTTTCTAAACTAATAAAATTAAGTCATCAGCAGATTAGATTATTAATTTGGCAAAAGCATTTCTCAAAATCACTGTGGAATTCACTGATACTGTGGAAACAAGTACATAAAAATACTTAAAGTCAGTACAACATCTCCTATGGAAAAAAAAAATCGTTTCAAGGTCAGAAACAATTAGATATCATTATGTCAAGCTTGTTTGCTCTTCTGTGACTTGCAAAGACATTCCTCAGGATTCAAATGTATCAAAGTCTTCCATCATCAGAAGTGCTAGTGGTTAGCAGATCAAGAGAGGTTCTTCTTCCCCTCTACTCTGCACACCTGTGTGAGACCACATCTGGAGTACTGTGTCCAGTTCTGCACCCCTCTGTTCAAGAAGGATACGGAGCTGCTGGAGAGAGTCCAGCGCAGAGCCACAAAGATGATGAAGGAAGTGGAGCACCTCCCTTATGAGGAGAGGCTGAGGGAGCTGGGTCTCTTGAGCTTGGAGAAGAGGAGACTGAGGGGTGACCTCATTAATGCCTATAAAGATGTGTCAGGAGGATGGAGCCAGGCTCTGCTCAGTGTCCTCTAGTGATTCTGTGATTCCTCCTTGTGAAACTGCTCTGAAATTGCCTGCAGACTCCTAAAACTGTGGTTAATTACAGCTAGCCCAAGCCTAGCACCAGCACTACTGCCACACTTGGAATGGATGGTTTACCTTAGCCAGCAAGGAGAAACACGTTGTACGACTTCTGTGCACGGGGAGATCAATCAGGAAGGACTCCTCCTGACTGTAGAAATAAGGGTCTGTGAGTGCAACCAAGAAGAAAAAGACTTGGAATTCTGATGGTAATATTGATGAAATCTTTGCACCAAATGCCAGTCTTAGTTATGGATATTCCACTGCTATTCACCTGCAAGGTGCAGCGCAGTGCAGGATGCTGCAGGGGTTAAAGCTGCAAAATTAATCTCAGTAAAACAATCAGAAGATCAGTGCTGCTGTAAGATGTTGTCTCGTAATCCAATAGTATCTGCAAGTAACTTGCACCTAAAAATTGCTTGCTTGCATACTGCTTTGGAAGTGTTTGAGGGGTTGGGGTGGGGTGTCTTCCTAGGAGCTGTGTGGAGTTGGGCATGCAGGCTGCAGAAAAGCAAACCTAGAAAAGACCAGACATTGCTCTGGATCTGTAGCAGCCTTTGGCAGGTCACCCCAGAAGTAGTCATTTAGTTTTTAAAATTCTACTCTAGGAAAGAAATGAAGATGACCTATATTTAATGCTTTGGTGGTGCAGAAGCGTTGTGCAGAGTGAAGAGAGCGCAGCAGCCAGGCTCTGTGAGAAAGGGCAGGGGCTCACAGAGCCATTTTAGAGCCCTTTCCTCTCACAAGAACTTCAGAATCTCAGAAAACTATGGTGTCTGAAGATCTGTCTGGTCTGCTCTGACACTATTATAAATCATCTTGTTTATGCCATTAGCCATGTAAAATTGCTTAGCATTTCAGCTCGGGAACAACAATGTCATTTCTCTCTATGGCTCTTCCCAAGCAAGACCTGTCAAAGTGACCCTCCGTAGGGGTCGATAAGGAGACAGGAGTGTGAGGCCTCAGAAGCTGTTCTTGTGGCTGTGGTGAGTTTTGCAGAACCCTGTATGTACCCCTAGCTGATGGAGGGGGAGATCTGTGGTGAAGAATGGCATTTTCAATGAGTCTGCCATGTCAAAAATGCTGTCAGTGCAGGACTGCTCCTGGGTATAGAGAAGTACTGTCTTCTCCTTACTACTCTGACCCACATACCCAGTCTCATTTGCCTCTCCTCTTCTGGGAAGAACAAGGAGACTCCCTCCTTGCCCCATCAGCCATCCCCAGGTGCAAGGAGGAGGTCCTGGAAATGTCTAGCTCCTCATCCCACCTGAACGATGTTCAGATCACCTTGAGATGCTGGGGTGCACTGGGATGCACTCAATGACATGTGCAAGGGGCTACACAGCAAGAGAGGCTGGCGTGTCCACAGCAAAGAAGGTTTGAGGCTATGACTGCTTGGAGGGACAGAGCCAGGGCGTTGAATGACTGCTGCTTGGCCACAAGGGCACACCCAGCTTTGTGTCATCAGCAAACTTGCTGACAGTGAGCAAACTTGCTATCAGCCATTTGGTTTTTAATCAAACCAACAAAGGTAGCTGGAGACCAGCTGTGAACAACCACCATTTCTGCTCAGCTCCTGCTGAGAGGCAGTACTGTCCAGTACCCTTGCTGCACCTCCCATATCAGTTTTTGTCTTATCAGGATAGAAGAGTGAAGATGCTAAGTTGTTGTGTATGTTCTCCCCAAAAGAACTTGGAATGGGAAAGAATGAATGTGGAGGACACCAAACTGCCTGATTGCTCAGTCCATCCAGAGCTGTAGCAGAGAAGATGTGTCCCTCTACCTTTTCAGATGATCCAATGTAGCCAGCAGCCATTACAGCTGGTATTCATTTAGGCTGCATGGTGACATCCTTTTGTGTAGTTGAATGAGTCATGCTACACACTGGAAGAGGAGGGACTCTTGTCCTCATTAAATGGTTGAGCAGAGAAGCTTAAGATCTGGAATTATGCATTGAATCTTTATAGATAAATAGAAGGTGTTAGACTTTGACCTAGGGTAGACACAGGTGTATAACCATACTGACTAAACTTTAGTAGTGGGAAGTATTGCTGGGGGTAGATAGGGTGCTTTTCAACTCTACGGCAGATGACTTGTGTCCTAGCCAGGCATACTTGATGTAGACCTAATCTAACTGAAGTAAAGTATGAGGCACCCACCCACCGTGTTGTATGGCTGGCCAACACAGAGTAAAGGAGGAAAGGTGAGAGGCAGCCTTCTGGAAGCTCAGCTTCCTTCCCTACAGTACAAATTTCCCTAGGTGACATGAAGATCCTGTCAAGCAACGCCTCTTGCCGAGTTTAGGTGGAGTTTTCTGGCTACCAGGATGTGGCAGCTAATTAGTACTTAAATGTCTGTGTAGCGAAGGCTGTTTGACTTTAATTGTGTATTTAAATTCTTTCATGCATTCGTAGCTTCAGAAAACAGTGTTTGATGTTATTTCAAGAGTCTTGACTGTCTCTCAACATAGGCTTTATTCTAAAAATACGTATGCAACAGGAATATAGAGGTTTGATTTTCCTCCCCGTCTCAAAAATCACGAAGGAATTAAACTCATTAAGTACATGGTGTCTACCTGGTAAAAACAACTAAAATTTTCAAGCATTTTGAGGCAGGGAAGCTCCAAATGGACCCTACTGGAGAGAGATTAAAAACAGGCAGAGCCCGTGTGTGTGACCAGTCAGCCCATGCTGTGGGTGCCCGCTTGGCCACAGCAGTGTGCACCCATGTACCCTTTCCAGGGACAGAGACAGAGCTCCCTCAGACTTCCAGAAGGTGCACCCAGTTATTTATCTAGAATACAGTTAAGAAACCAAACCATCCTCTGAGCCTCCTTCCTAGTTTGTTCCATCCTGGAACTAACTCGCAGGGTATATTGGGCTGCCCTTTCTGGTCTCTCCTAGCCAGGATTCAATGATGCAGTAAGGAAGATGCGGTTGGAGAACCACTGCTACAAGATGCTTTAAAGAAGGTAGTGTTAATTTCTTAAGCGTGTTTCACCTTTCTTCATGCATGAGGCTTCCTAACTGGCAGCCTCTGGATTTTGTTGGTACTGGCTGCACACCTGCGTCTGGCCGTGCATTAAACCTTGACTGTAGGACTCCCGTCACAAATGAACTGTCAAATCATTACTACGTTTGATGCAGCATAATCTGTCTTGAAATTAGAATTGGTCCATCCAGGCTCAAATTTCACTTGCTACTGAGGCTAATATGCTACTTTGAATATGCATTCATGGAGATTCACATTCATTGGGATCCAGAGGGAGTACAAGTTAAGAGCAGATTTTCTGAATTAGCATGTCGAGAGGGAAGGGTCTTTCATTTAGACTGCTGCAGATGCCTCTCCCTCTTGTTCATTACAATTGCATTTCATCAGCTTTATGATGTCCACATGTCAATTGAGTGAGGATTTTGCACACAAAAGAGCCTCAGGGAAAACGACTTCACTAGCTAATCAGCTGATTATCATACCTCAAATGGGCTGCAGTATGCTGCTCCAAATATTATATCAGCGAGAGTGGAATTGAAGATTAAGACAGCAAAAAGAAAGCTCTACAGCCCAGTTTAAAGAAATCAAACAGGAATTTGTCAGGGATAGAAAGAAGCAAATACAGTGCCTTTGAAATATCCCGAGGCTGATTAAAAAAAAAAAAGAAGTAGTCACAAATGCCTTTCTTCAAAAGGTGTTGGGAGGTGAAAGGTTAATTAACTGTATTATCTGCCTGTTTATGCCCAGCTGTGTAAAGCTCAATACCACAAGCTCCCACCCTGGTTTTAACATTGCATCCAAGAATCCGGACCAGTTGCAAGAAGAGCCTCTCCTAATAATTGAATTAGCCCCTGAGCAAGCCGGATGCTCACAGCAAAGCACGCTTGCTCTCACGCCCTCCCTCTATATGGATCTCTCCCCCACTTGAACCTGCTGAGTGGATGGGCTTCCACAATGCATGCTTCTTAGGAACCCATTTCAGTAAATGATCCAAACAGTAACGAAGAGGCTTCTACGGAGAGAATCACACAATAGCTCCTCGTAGCTCGTAGATACGGATTCCTCAAGCCCGCGAATACAGATCTATAAGCAGCACAATTTAATGGCTAGTGTGGGCTTCTTCTTTTTGTCTGAAATTTAGCAAAGTTTTATTCCAGCTCCCTGGAGTCCTCCCCAAGTCTATCTAAAATGCAGTTAGAGCAGAGGCTGTCTTTTGCTTCACAGAGCGTCTGCCTTATGCTTTCATCAGAGTAGTCTAACTCACACAGATGCACTATTTAACAATGCCATCCCCTGCTTTCATCAGGAGGGGGAAGGTTGCAGAGCTGAGCCCTGAAGAATAAGGGGGGCAGGTCCCCTGTGATCGGCGAAAGCTGAACATCGGTGCCAGTTTCCATCTGTCATGATAGCCTATCTCCGAACCTTCAATCTGTCAAAAGCTTGCTGCCTAGCTGAAGGCTCCAGGAGATTTGGTGCACTAAACACATTTGACAACAGCATTATCACTGCAAGGAGCCCAGCAAAATGCCATCAATGTGTTAATTGTAGCCAGCTATGTAAAATGTCACTTCCCATATCATTTTACAGCAGCTTTGCCTATTTTGCAGCTCCTAATTTTCCACCCTTTATAAATATGTGGACTGTTCATGTGGAAATGTGGTTCTTTTTGGTGTCAGCTACGGGTTGGGCTTGGGGGGGGGTTTTTTTCCCTTAAACGGAGATTTAATTTGTGTGTAGTGCATTGCTCCAACACCCAGCAGTATCTGTGGGAAAAAAGACAGCACTTGTGGAGATGAATTGTCTGTGTGTTGCTGCTTTTCTAATTTTATATCTCATTGGAGATTTATTTCTGGGTTTGTACATTCTTTAGCGTATAAATGATTAATTTTGCTGCTGTTGTGGCAAAGTCCCTTTATCGGGCGCGAGGTATTTTCACATTCCTGAGAGTTTTCCTCCATCAGGATGTAAGACCACTTTTGTAATGATAAACATGAGAGTACAGAATAAATAAAGGAAAAAAAGAATCCCCGCTGAAGGTAAGGATGTGCTTTTTAGCACCCGAGCACCTAGTATTCAATTTCTGGTACAACCGCTGCCAGGTGTTAAATTTCTCTAGTTACTGTCACTAATGCAAATTAGATTCTTTTTGTGCTCGTAAAAAATCAAATCCACATTAGAAATTAGCTATAAAATGTAATGACTTAAATGCTCTACTGTTTTACAAATCTCCCTGCATTTCTGTAGCAGATAACGCTATAAACCCGGGAAAGGATAATAAAACACGGTGGAAAGTTGGGTAATTTAAAGGTCTTTTGTGACTGCTTACTCGGGATTTGATGTATTATTTTGCTTTCTGTGCTTGCTGGTTGAAATAAGCGTGCTTATGATTTCATTTCTTTACCAGATTAGATGTAATCAAAGTCTCCTTTGAATTTCATGTTACCCTCGCTGCAAAGGCTGTTTGCGCTATTGGAAAATATCATGTGGTGAAGTTCATATTATATTTGCAACTTCTAATCATTGGAATTGTAAATGTGCCTGACAGCTCTTAAGAAAGTTGCAGAGATCTTGTTAGTGGCTGTAATACTGAGATGTGGGGGGATCTGTGGCAATTTTACAAACCTT
>JAOXOE010030982.1:0-12417 GCA_028565055.1 Phoeniculus purpureus
CCGTCACCCTCACTGTGAAGAAGTTCCTTCTTAGGTTGATGTGGAACCTTCTATGTTCCAGCTTACAACCACTGCCCTTCGTCCTATCACTACATGACACTGAGAACAGCCCAGTTCCATCCTCCCGACACCCACCCCTCAAGACATTGATAAGGTCACCCCTCAGTCTCCTCTTCTCCAAGCTAAAAGACATCTCTCTTGCTACGTTTTAGAATAACTATATTCACCAAGCAAAACTGGCCAAGGCAATTCTTGTTCAGCTCTATATAGGTGCCGAGGCACCAGACTGTAAGTCTTTCAGAAGGCTGCCAGTGTACATTTGTAATCTTCTCCTCCCCCCTCATTTTTCACTGACACAGTTTCTGATGCATCGAGTACTTTCATTCATAGCACACAGCATTCAGGTGTCCACAGCATACCAGTGTCCATTTTCACTATTCAAAAATACGTATTTTCCTTCTTTAGTAGAAAAGGAGAGAATGTTCTTTTGAAAAAGAATTGAATTTCACAGTTCTGGTCATCGGTCAGAAGAGATCAACTCAGATTCAGTATCTTCACCACACTAACATTACAGATGGCACTAGAAAATTCAAAATGCATTTATAAGCTGAGCACACACCATTTTCAGAACACCATAAAACTTAACCTTTGTAGGATATGAATAGTGCTTCACAATAGCTTCTAAAATGGCTATTAAAACTTCACACTTCAGATAAAAAACAGCCTAACATTTTCAATCATGACATCACCTTTACAAAACAGATTCCTTCACGCTACTCAACTGCATGAAAAAAACCTACCAGTGTTCTCAAGATTACATCTTTGGCCTTTTAAAAAGTAAGCAAATCCTGAACTTGAAAGGCTGCCCCCTTCCCACAAATAAAAGAAATTCTCAACAGTAAGAAGATAAAGTTACCCAATTCCTGCTTTCTCTGCTCACTAATAGAGATGAATGTCAATCAATTAAGACTTCAGTGTGGTTTTTTTTATCTTACGCAACTTTTAGGTGGCAGAGAAGGAAATACCCTAGCATTCCTTCACTGGTTTGTAACAGCATTGAAAAATTAGTCTGTGACAACCCACTGAGAAAAGATTAGAAAACAATGAAGTGAATAGGTGTTTCTTCTGATACAGTTGGGGGATATTTTTCCCAAAGCTTTTTTTTTTTTAAATAAAGCACAGTCTAGACACTTAAGTGACATTAACAGATCAAAACACCACTGCAATCTCTAAATGTAATACTGGTTACACTAAAGTTCTCTCTTTTATTTTTATGGTCAGATCACATTTCCATATGGGAACATTAAGGGTCCTTGAGATCTCCTAGGGGCTAAGAGGCCTCCACATTGTATTTTCAGTGTAGAAAGCAAACAATCATGCTTTTCTGTTCATACAGAAAAGCAATATATACAATTAAATAAAAAATATTGAAAAATTCATGAAGGTATGGAGCTTATGCCTCCAAGGATCCTACCTTTCAGCAGCAATCTCTTTTATCGCATCACAGTCATGCGAGCACACTACACACCACACCTATTATCCACAACTTCGAAGAAAGCATGTGTGTTGGCACAAACACAAGGCTTGAAAGAGAGAAGAACTATTCCAAGCTTTGGCAACCCTTTGGTCAGAAGCAAATTCTAGAAGTAAACAGACCCCAACCAAATTTGCTGGTTTTGCTAAATGAAGGAAAAAACCAAAACACCGCACACGCCAATCCCCCCAACTTTTCCTTTCCTTACAAAGGGCATCAATCACAAAATAGGCAGAACCATGCATTTTTCTTCTCCCTCAACTCTTTGACGTGCTTCAGATGCTAACGTTGTTTCTTCAACTGACTGAACCGATGCTAGCACATCATGCTACCATTGCCAAACAGCAATCACCCTAACTGCTGAGCATCTCTAGCTGCTCTGCGAAGTCACTTTGGTTTTGCTCAAATCCAAAAATGTTTCATTTCTAGGACATCAGTTCTTATTCCCATGAAGGATTCTAATCTATTTGAGTCTCTGGGTTATACAGCTGAAGTACAGATTTTTCATCTGCACAGACAGATTGCTTTTAGCAGAGACATCTCTAACCTGCCTGTGTTACACAAGCTTTCTGCCAGCTTTATTTGATCACTTTATCTGTCCTTTCCTTCCATGTCCCTCCCACACAAGCTGAGAGCTGGGAAAAAGGTGGCAAGACATCCTATTTATTCTTTTAACAGACACTTCCCAGACAATTTATCATCTCAGTACTCAAATAAGACTTCACAAAAAATTGCTGCAACCATGTTAAACATGGAAGAGATGTCCAGCTTCAGACTTTCAGGTTCTTAAGCTCTATTTGATCACAATTTCAGAAGCTGGGCACAGAAACATTCCACTTACTTTAAAGCTATGTGTGATTTCAGTACAAAGACAGTCTTTCCAACTTCTCCTGAAGAAAATGCCAGAACTAATCAGCTGTCTCCACAAACTGGAAAGTAATATTACAAAGAGCATTTATAGGTCAATGTCTGAATGTAAAATACAGACATTTAAGCGTTTTTCTTTACAGCCTAGTCTCCTTATTTGTTTCCTAAACTGTTTCTGGGGAAAACAAAGCTATCCTCCACACCGTACAGTGATTATTCACGAAGAGTGACATTTACCACTTTCCCAGGAGAGTCAAAGCAATTTTCAAAACATGTCTACACTTCTTTAAGATGTTATTTATTATTTAAAATAAGAAAATATGATGGGTTAGGTCTTAGGGCCCAGAAAAACTGATGTATCTCCCAAACCACTCCCCTCTGAGAACAGAAGTGTGGGGTAAAGTACCAGGGGGGACTCTAGTACCTGTGGGAGAATCTGGAAGCGGGGTGGCTACAAGCAGTTTCCAGCCAGCTGTGGAGAAGAAAGATGCCCAGACCCTGAGCTCCGATCTGTAGCCCAGCTAGGCTGCCTCCTCCTGCGACGCATCCTTTAAAAACTAGTTGCTTTTATCAATTTTTGGTGTTGGATCTGGAAGGGATCCTGCCCTTGCGTTTTTGCCGTAAACCAGTTCTAAGTGCGGCTCTGTGGTCACAAGGGGGAGGAGGGCCGCAGGGGTCTGGTCTGGGTGCGTGGTTGCCAGGTGAATGCCGACAGAGTGAAGCACCGGCCCAGTCTCGATCGCGGAGCCTGCGAACACGCGGGGAAGGCCGGCGCCATCTTCCCGTCCTGTCTTCCGGTACTGTGCGGACACGGCCGGGTGCGAGCGCCCGCTGCTGCCGCCGCCCTGTGGCGGGTGCCCTCTACCGAGGGCAGGCCAGAACTACATCCCATTTCCTTTTGCACATCTAATTCTTCCCTTACCCCATCTCCACGTATTTCCTTTTTTTTTTTTAAATCGTCAAGGTTTTTCTGTTGTTGTTTCTTTAACATTTAATTTTGAATAAATTTTACAGTTTACTCTAGCTTTCAAATTCCTTTATACTCCCTTCCTGTATTGGTGGGAGGGGAATCGAACAATCTGTTCTAGACGGTTCCGCCTTTGACCCTCAAACCAGCACAGGGAAACACACCAAGCCGACAGCAAACTGACTAGACAAGCTAAAACCAACTTCAAGCACTTCAAGGCTGCTTACTCTGCTTTGTAAGAGAAATACTGCTTGCACAGGCTGTCACTGCCTGCTGCTGCTGCAGGACCTGGCTCTCATAACCAAGGAGACCGAGATTCCAGCAGGACAACCCATCACTGATCGCTTTGTATTTTATCATCTCACCACTAATTTCCGTCTGCTGTAGAGAAATGAATACAAATACCAATAGAACCCACTTACCTTGGGTATCTTTCATACCATTTTGTCTTATGACAAGACAAAGGGTTTTGATTGTTAGCTCCAAAGCCAAACAAACTGCAAAGCAGTAAAACTTACCCCACTGTTACAGTATTATCTGGGGTGGGTTTTGGGGAGGGGGGTGGTTTAATTTGTTTTGAGGCTTTTTGCTGTTATTTTTTGGGTTTTTCTGTTGCTTTTAGAAATACAGAAACACACATCACTTTCACTGTAATATCACAGAATCATCATGGTTGGAAAGGACCTCCTAGATCACAGAGTCCAACCACACCCACAACAACAAGAAGCCTAAATACTTCAATACCTAAATACCTGATTGATCGACAAACACAAACTAACACCCTACATGCCTACACCTGTAGCAGGGCCTGAAGCCTCATGACTACTCGTTTCTTAAATACCTCCAGGGATGGTGACCCAACCACCTCCCTGGGAAGGCTGTTCCAGTGCCTCACCACTCTTTCTGTAAAGGATTTCTTCCTAATATGTAATGCAAACCTCCTCTGCCTCAAGTTCAGACCATTTTCCCTGGTTTTTTCATTAGTTACTAAGGAGAAGAGGCCAACACCCACCTCTCTACAATTTCCTTTCTTGTAGTTGTAGAGGGCAATGAGGTGCCTCCTCTTCTCTGAACTAAACATGCCCAGCTCCCTCAACCTCTCCTCATGTGAATTGTTCTCTAAACCACTCATGAGCTTGGTAGCTCTGCTCTGGACACGTTTCAGCATCTCAATGTCTTTCCTATAAGGAGTGGCCCAGAACTGAACACAGTACTCAAGGTGAAGCCTAACAAGGGCCAAGTACAAGGGTACAGTAACTTCCCTTCTCCTGCTGACCACGCTATTCCTGATACAAGCCAGGATCCTGTTGGCCACCTTAGCCAGCTGGGCACACTGCTGTCACTGAAACAGGGTCAGCTAATGTTTAGTGAAGATACATGATAACAAACAACTATAGACAGGCAAAGCTAAAGCTAGCACGAGTCCATTCCAGTGCCATTTCTGAAAGTTCAGTTGTGTGTCACTTCAGAGAATTATGCATATTCTTGATTTAAACCAACGAATGGGAAGGATTTTTCTTTCCCTCCTTTTCCATTTTCTTAGTGCATTTACTTTAATTCTGGGGATAGAGCAAGAAATGGTGTGTGTTAAGAAACCAAAATCCATTAGTCCTAATTTTAAAATTACAAGGGAGTAGATTCTGGCTGTTTGAAATCAGCTTTTCTGTCTTTTCACAAGTGCACAAAATGAGCAACCTTTCTTCCAGCTAAGTGAGAAATAGCAGAGCACTGCTTTACTAGCACTCAGCAAAATGACTGCGTAATTTCAAGCAACTCTAAGGACATCATAACTGGGCAATATACAGAGTGTCAGAAAAAAATACATTCAAGATCATTCCGTGCACAAGATCCTTTCTGGGAATTAATTCTTCCACATACTTTAGAGTCATTATTTTCTCAAATATACTGTCCTTCTTAAAACATAAGCAGTTATTACAGATATTTGTATCTCGGTATCTGTAAAGAAACAAAACAGGAGTAGGTAGACTCTCAGGAAACTGGGCGTCCTTCAGTCCAGCCTCCTCCCTATGAACCACCCTATCTCACATCAGTACTTCATCACTCTGTTTCTTGAAGATCTAGTTATTCAGCAGCAAAATAAATAATCTAATTTTTTTTTAAATGTGTGGATGAGGAAAAATGGGTATGTGCGAAGAAAAATGTATCTTCTCACAGAAACAAGGGTACTGAGAGGTTGGAAATACCACGTTTGTTTTCTTGACTGAATGGAAAAGACTCCAGATTGCTCAGTTCTGTCCTATAAAACACTGTGTAGCAAATTTAACACTGATAAAAGAATACAGGAAGCCACATCATACTGACTCTTCATGCGTTCTTTTCACTGTTCTCACACACTTTCACATGCCTTCCTTTCTCATTTATCTACTGTCTCTCCCACTACATCATATTTTGAATTCTCGCTAGTGTTTTCTGTAGTGTGCTAATAAGACCCACAGACTGGGAAGAGTGGAGAGACACCATCAGAAGAAAAGAACAGCACACAGCAAGATCTGCGACTGCCTTAGGAGTAGAAATGGGACAAAATTAGAAAATGGGACAAAAGTAGAAACAGAAATGGGACAAAAGTTACAGAAATTCAAGGTCTCCAGGGCATCTCACTTTGAAGGGCTACATAAACTGACAAGGCATGACAGCTAATAACAAAGTACAGGCTGATAGCCCATGAAGATAGAAACCTTTTACATTGCACCTGAGGACATAAAGCACATTAATATGAGCTGGTTGTGGCTGGGAGAGAGTTAATTTATAGTAACTGGTATGAAGTTATGTATTGGATTTGTACTGAAAATGGTGCTGGTAATACAGGCATGTTTTCCTTATTCTGGACAGTACAGACATCTATCCAAAGCTTTTTCTGCACCTCATACCACCCCACCAGCAAGTAGAGTGAAGTTGAGAGAGAAAATGTGAGGGAAACGTAGCCAGGACAAATGACCCAAACTGATCAAAAGGATATTCTACACCCTGTGACACTATGCTCAGCATATAAAGCTGGGGAAGAAGGAAGGAGAGGGACATCCAAGTGATGGCATTTGTCATCTGAAGTCACCACTATTTGTGACGGAGCCCTGTTGTCTCGGAAAGGACTGAACATTTGCCTGCTGAGGGGGAGTGGTGAACAAATTTCCGGTTTTGCTTTGCACACATAGATTTTGCTTTAGCTATTAGTCTGTCCTCTCAACCCAAGAGTTTTCTTACTTCTACACTTCCAGTTCTCTCCCTGATCCCTCTGGAAGGGAATGAGTGAGCTGGGGTTACATCACTACCTTACACCACCACACAACAACCACGATGAAACCTCATCTCAACAGCACATTTCTATTCATTTACTTCCAATACAACCTGATTTAACTTGAATAAAATGAGTGCTTACTTTCAGGAAAGAAGAATATCATATAAGAGAAGACAAAGAGAGAAGACTGTTCTCTAAATATATTGGGGACAGTCTTATTTAAGGTACAATTCAAATACTACCAGTTCAGGCAAGCCAAAGTGTTCCAGTCTTCTAAAGGGAAGAAAACATCATTGGATGGAATCAGTCAATTCATACATGGAATTTGTATTACCATCTGTGACTTTCTGAGCATGAAAGATGCCACTTCCAGCCTTGTATGCTCATCTTTCTTACCAACATCACTGAGTTTTCGAAAAGGAATTTCCAGTGTGGATATAAACCACTCTATCCAAACAAGTCATGCCCTCTGACCTGAAAATAGTAGCGAACACTTCAGCTGCAAGTGTGAGATCCTCTGAATACACTGTTTTTCACTCTGCTGGATTTTTACACAAATTCCCCTATAAGGAACTTCTTGCTCACTAGACCTTCACATGTTTAACATAGGTCTCCCATAGCATTGTTTCCATATTGCCCAACTTTTCTATATCTTTACTTTCTTGCTTAAAATATCTATTTGTCCACTCTAATTTATCTGGCCTATACCAGCATACTTGTTATAGTTGCTTCACTTGCTGGCACTGACCTGAACCGATGCAGCCTTGCCAGACTAACCTAGGACAATACTGTAGCCCAGTACTTCAGGCAGAAGCTTTAGAGGCTTTTACATGCCTGGTAGACTGACAGTTCTCCATGCAGCACTGGGAATGTACCACCAGCCTGAAAAGATGCAAATTCATCTTCAGTCATGCCCTGCTTTCTCCTCCCCCTTTCCTGTTCTTCATTATCTCCAAACATACTTCTGCAAGCAGAGTTTTCTGAAGTGATGTTTCAGAAGTGACACATTGCTGATTTTTTAGCACTTAATAAGCCAGTTTAAGAGAATATTATTTGTCTGTATCGCCCACCTGCAATTTGTTAGTGATGACACTGGTGCTGCCAAGCTGTAAGGTTTCTCTCCCAACAGGTGGTATTAAACTTAATTTCATCTACCTTCTCCTACATGTTCTGAAAAATACACAGAAATATTTCTTTTGCTTAGTTGGAGTAAATGTAATTTGATTCTGTGGATGGGGTCTTGTTAATGCCTCCATCTACTTAACTCACACATCTCAAATACCAAGTGCTATTGTTTTTCACAACCTCTGACAAGTACCAAACCTGTTACCTCTCCACATCAACGCAAAGAAAAACAAACCCAAAGTCGTAATTCAAGTCTGCAAATTCTAGACTTGAGACTGGTAGAGAAAAAACAAAACCATCACCACAACTTTTAAAATACAAAGCTATGTTTTGAACAAGAACCAAAGAGTTTAGCCTTACAGGGAGAAACAGTGTTGTCTCTGGAGGCTGCAGCAAGAAGAATGTACCTGCATACCATTTTCTAATTGAGTATCTAATTCAAAGTTTCTACTAGTTCTTTTAAATGCAAATTAAACTACATAAGCACAAATGCCCAGTTTGAGACACAAATTCAATTATAACAAGGCAGTTGCTGAATTCTTAATATGGATGCTTTTCTATACTTACATATTTACACAGTAATCTAGACAGGAAAAACAATCCTGATGAGGCATATGCTAATTAGACTCCATGGTCCTTGATGTATAGGAAAAATTAGAATAATCCACAAAACAGCAGACAAATAGGAGCTCTGGAATTTTTCTTTTCTCTTAACTCAAATGCTTTAAAAACACTCTTTAACAGACAAGCATGGGCAATTTTTGTCACTTTCTGTAAAGGGTTTTCTTCTTAATGAAAGAACTGCAACCCCAGACTTCTGTACAGAGCAGTTATCTCAGACTGGTATTCCTCGTATGACCAGGTAGGTGAAAGGACAGAAAAGGTCCTTACTCTGAGCTATATTAGCTTTTACTCTACTTACAAATTACTTTATGCTCTTAGCTTCTGTACACACTTTTCAAATTTCAACTTCTTACGAAGGTCTTCCCACAGACTCACGTCATATGACATTGAGAGGCTTGCCCCTGCACAGAACCGAGCAGTTTCTGCCGGGTTGACACAGCCATCCCGGCAGTTAAATGCCATGTTCATGGGGTCTGAAAACACAGCATTGCAATCCATACCTGTTTCTAGCAGAAGCTCATAGCTCAAGAGCAGGTGGATCCTTCTCACAGGTTACACGGCTAGTTGCACTGAGTTGATCTTCATCGGAGAACAGGTACCCACCAAAACTACTCTATTACTCCCTTCCTCAGCTGCACAGTGGAGAGAAAAATGTAACTACTGGCTCAGGAGTCGAGATAAGGACAGGGATAAGTCACTCAGCAATGACTGTCATAGACAAAACAGACTCAACACAGGAAATCACTAACTTACTGATAATCAAATCAAAGTAGTGTAATAATAAAAAGTTAAAATATTAAAACTCCTCCCCCCCAAGTTTAATTTGACTCCCTACTTGTCCACCTCCTCCTCCCCAGCAGCCCAGGGAACAGATACTGCAGTCAGTTCATCATATGCTGTCTCTGCTGTTCCTTCCCTCTCAAGGAAAAGACATCTCACACTCTCCAGCATAAGGTCCCTCCCACAGGGCACAGTTCTCCACAAACTTGTCCAAACTTCTCCTTCCTGCTAGCCACAGTTCTTCACAAACTGCTCTAGTGTGGGTCCCTTCCACAGAGAGTAGCCCTTCAGGAACAGACCATTCCAGCGTCTGTGTGTCCCAGCACCACAAGTTCTGCAAGCAAACCTGTTCCAGAGTGGGATCCTCTCTCTCCACAAGTCCTGCCAAGAGCCTGCTCCATCACAAGCTTCTTACAGTGTCACCACTCCCTCCAAGCATCTCCCTGTTCCGTTGTGGAGTCTTCCACAGGCTGCAGGTGGATACCTGTTCTGTTAACCTCTGTAGGCTGCAGGGGTACAGCCTGCTTCACCATGCTCTTCAACACAGGCTACAAGCAATTTCTGCTCTGGCACCTGGAATGCCACTTTCCTCCTCCATCCTCTTCACTAACCTTGGTGTCTGCAGACCTGTTTCTCTGATGTTTTCACTCCTCTGTCCTGGCTGCTGTTGTTTTTTGTTTTTCTCCTGCTTCATACATATTTTACAGCCATAATGGAGTGGCTCAGATCAGACAGCAGTGGGTTCATCTTGGAGCTGGTGCTATCAGACATAGGGTAACTTCTGACATTTTCTCACAGAAGCCACCTCTGTAATCCCACTGCGACCAAAACCCCTGCGATGCAAACCCAATATGCTGACTCACAGAAAGCCAGCCCTGTACAAGTGAAGAGTTCTCACTTACTTAAAACAGCATTTCACAGATGTGTGCATCAGCACTACAAGTCTGATCCACTGGTAGTCCGGTGACAGACAGCAGAGCTCTCACAGTAACAAGCCTAGTGAATGCAGCAGGTTTCCAGCACTGCACTCGGCTCTTGGGTAGAATTTACCAGGCAACGAAGCAAATAAAATCTTTCCAACGAAAAGGAAAGATTTTATTTGACCCACAACTAGAGAAAGAAAGGAAAAACTGCAAACAAGTGAACAAACAAACAGAAACTGCGTCACAGAATCATTACGCACATTCTGAGAAGATAGAGAATTATGTAGCAGTCTTTGGCTTCAGATAGGAGCCCCTGGGGCGAAGGGGCATACACTGCAACAAATGGGCTCCCAAGACTGCCGCTGGGACAGAGGCTTCCTTCTGGGGTCTGCTAAACGCAGGGGCTGCTCCAAACTATCCATAGTTTCTTTCTCTCTCTCTTCCTGATTTTGGTGAGGAACCTTTTGATGGGAAAAACTAGAACAAATGCCCATAAGGAGAAGAATCTTGAGGGACCTTATCTTCCAATACTTGAAGGGCAGCTGTGAAGAACTGTTCACAAGGGCATGGAATAATAGGACAAAGTGTGATGGTTTTACATTGGAAAGGGTAGATTTAGGCTGGACATTAGGAGAAAGTTTTTCAGTCTGAAGATGGGGGTATCACTGGAACAGGTTGCCTAGAGAGGTGTTGGAGGCCCAATCCACGAATTCATTCAAGAATAGGCTTGACGGGGCTCTGAACAACTTGCTCTAGTTAAGAGATGGTCCTGCTTGTTGTAGGGAGTTTGGACTAGATGACCATTGGTGATCCCTTCCAACCCAATACATCCTATGATTCTGTAACAGCACAAGAGCAAAGCGCAGCAATCAATCTTGCACAAGCACACCAAGAGTTCACAGTCACAAAGATATGCTCTTGAATGTATCAGTTGCCTATTCAGCTATAAGCAGTAAAAAAAACCCCTAAAGGGGAACGTTGGTGCCAGACGAGAAGAGACAAACAATTGTACTAATTTCTAGTCTGAAGTCTGCGTGTACGCTATACCAGTGAAGAACTTAACTAGTTTAATGTTTTGTTTTAATAGAGAAGCTACATGAGCAACATACAGCAGTACGGCATGACAGTGATCTCTAACTGGACAGAATTAATTGACCAGTACTAACAATTCTCAGGGACTTCCTTGTTTATTTACCAGGGCATATTACTATTTATTAATTTAAAAAAAAAAAGTATAAAGAGTCTTCCCCACTTGCAATGGTAAACTCAAGCAAGCATGTTGGTTAAGGTTATTTCACTATAAGAGTTCACATTCCTACAAAAATTAAATAATTCCTAATAACAGCAAAAGAAATTAAGACAAAAAGATAAGCTCTGACAGTGACATAAAAAACCAGAAGCAAAAGAAACCTCAGCAGGCAAGGTGATTTGATTTGAAGTGACAGAAACTACACATCACCCAACTTCAACAAAGTACACAGCTCCCTATAATAAAGCAGCCCTACAATTTGGCATAAAAGGAACATTGAAAAAACAGTACATTACATGAGGAAACCATAATTCTTCTTCACTTTCTGAAGCCTTACAGTAACTACCAGAGGGACACAGGGGACTGTAGTCTTAATCAAATAAAAATCTGGAAAAAACAAAACCCTGTTTTACTGATGTAGACAACTTAATGGGAAGTGCTGCTAAAGTGACCTTAAAAGTGATGAGGTGTAATTAGGATGCCCCACTTTCACGGCATGTAAATGAATTAAAGCAAGAGAAGGTACTGGACAGCCTCCTTAGTGCTTAAAACACCCAAAGGTGTTTTTGAAACCATCTGTGAAGGGACACATAGTCCATCTCTGAAAAAAAATCCTCTTAAGAGGACAATTCAAGAGCACACAATTAGCTGAAAACTGCATCCTGAAAGCATCCTGATGTGGCTCTTCATTACCTTGCCTGACTAATCAGGCAAGGCTGTAAGAGCTGTGCTAAAACAGGGAAATAAGACAGCAAGGCTGTCAGAGACTGAGAGGGCAAGAACAGAAAGGAGGAGTGGGAAAAAAACCAAAAAGTAGTCGACTAAACATCAGTTTCCCTGACCTGTGGAAAAGAGCAAAAAGTCTGAAGCACATCTATGCTTTCATAGACAACTGTCTTCAAAGGGGTAGGGGCTGTTTAGTCTGGAAAAGAGAAGACTGAGAGGAGACCTTATTGCCCTCTACAACGACCTGAAAGGAGGTTGTAGCAAGGCTGGTGTTGGTCTCTTTTCTCAAATTAGCGATGATAGGACGAGGGGAAATGGCCTCAAGTTGCGTCAGGGGAGGTTTAGATTGGATGTTAGAAAGAAGTTCTT
>JAOXOE010030983.1:0-12416 GCA_028565055.1 Phoeniculus purpureus
ATTAATGTCTATAAATATGTGAAGGGTGGGTGTCAGGAGGATGGAGCCAGGCTCTGCTCAGTGGCACCCAATGATAGAACAAGGGGCAATGGCTGTGAGCTGGAACAGAGGAAGTTCCACATCAATATGAGAAAGACCTTCCCAGGGAGGGTGACAGAGCGCTGGAACGGGCTGCCCTGGAGGATTGTGGAGTCTCCTTCTCCGGAGACATTTAAAACCTACCTGGACATGTTCTTGTGTGACAGGATCTAGGGGATCCTGATGTGGCAGGGGGATAGGACTGGACGATCCTTCAAGGTCCCTTCCTATCCCTAATGTTCTGTGATTCTGTGATCAGTAAAATTACCTTAGCAAAAACAAGAAAGGCCATTGTCCCTCAAATATTTTACCCATATTTTACAGGGTGTATAAATGGCGCTTCTCAAATTTCAAAAGACCTCTGATAATTTTATTTTGACAAACAGATCCTCCAAGGCATCCCTCCATTTTTTAAGACCATCTGACAGCTTTTGTGAAATGATTTTATGAGAAAGCAGAAGAACGTTTCAACTTACTGCAGACCAGGAGTGTTCTCCTGTTGGCCATCACAGGAAAATAATACAACAGCGTTGGGCTGATGTAACTCATAAAGGAAAGTACATGGCAGTAGAAATACGTCTTCATTTTAAGCAGGTTCCTGGCCAATCAGTTCCCTAACCCTGAAATATCTTTCTCTATCAGTTGCACCAATACAATTGTTAGTGGATTAGTAAACATCACCCGATATGCATCATGGCCTCAGATGGTTCTGCTGAGAAGGTCAAGGTGGGAAATGCTGTGGCACAGGTGGAAAAGGGCTGAGGGGACTGATCTGTGCTCCAGCTGGGGTGCTGAGCCTGGCACCACATGTGCAATTGCTGCTGCTGACCAGCAAGGTTTGTCGTGGGGGGTATTGGATTGAACTTTCGAGGTTCCTTCCAATCCCTAATGTTCTGTGATTTTTGTGGAGCTCAGCAGAGATAAATTATACGATGAAGCGGAAAACCACAGTGATATGTAGACTTAGGTTTTTGGGGGTTCAGCTTATTGATTCCTCTCATTTGATTCCTCTCATTTGATTCCTCCCGGCTGTCATTTCCTATAGAAATGGTGTGTGTTTGGCTCATGTGGGTAGCTGGTCCTTCTGTTCTGGGCAATTTGCTGCTTCGCAGAGCAAATTCAAGAGGAAAAAAAAATCTCCTCTTGTCTTCTGACCTTCCACACTGCACTCTCTCTGCTCCCTGCTATTGTGCCTCCTGGACAATTTGAGCTCTGAGGGTGTTTATTTCAAAAGGCTTTTCAGGTGCAGCAGAATGATTTTAAACAGATGTGACTCTGAGTGAAGGGAGCCTAGTTGTGCTCTGCTTGAGAACAAGCAAAGCAGTGATGCTCTTGGCAAATATTTCTCTTGGCTATGGAAGTAGGGAGAGGGGGGGCATACACAGCTAGTCTAGGTGACACCTGCATTATAACTCTTGATGTTTACATGGATCTTGTATGCACTTGTACATCAAACCTTGGAGCATGACTGATTTTAACTGAAAGAGGTGGCCTGATTTCCAATGTAATTTCTACCCCAGCAGATTACCTTCCCACCTGCGAAGCAAACAGGGCATCGGACAAAAAGCTTTTGCTGGATGAGCACAAGTGTCTCTCTAAATATTTTAGGAACATGTCTCCTAGAAATGTCTTATAAGTGAGCAGCTATTTATTTGCTAGGGTGACCGTGCTGCAGGTGTGTGCACTACAGCTGCTGATGGGATGCACATAAGCAAAAAGCCTCATAGAATGAGATGATGGAGAGCTGGGTGGGCAGTGTAGAGTCTGGCATCTGGGCAAAAACAACCCCAGGGGCCAGGATAGGGTGGGGAGTGACCTGTTGAAGAGCTGTGTAGTGAGAAAGGGACCTGGGGTTCCTGGTGACCAGCAGGATGATCATGAGCTAGCAACAGGCCCTTGTGGCCAAGAAGGCCGGTGGCATCCTGGGGTGGATCACAAAGGGGGTGGTCAGCATATCTACAGAGGTTCTCCTCCCCCTCTATTCTGCCCTGGTGAGATCATGTCTGGAATCTTGTGTCCAGTTCTGGGCGTCTCAGTTCTGGAAGGACACACAGCTGCTGAAGAGAGCCCAGCTCAGAGCCACAAAGATGGTGAAGGGAGTGGAACGTCTCCCTGATGAGGAAAGGCTGAGGGAGCTGGGGCTCTGGAGCCTGGAAAAAAGGAGACTGAGGGGTGACCTCATTAATGTTGATAAATATGTGAAGGGTGAGTGTCAGGAGGATGGAGCTAGGCTCTGCTCAGTGTCATCTAATGATAGGACAAGGGGCAGTGGGTGTAATGGGAAACTAGGAGGTTCCCCATCAACATGAGAAGGACCTTCCCCACACTGAGGGTGACAGAGCCCTGGCAGGGGCTGCCCAGGGGAGTTGTGGAGTCTCCTTCTCTGGAGACATTTCAAACCCACCTAACCGTGTTCTTGTGCAGCTTGATCTAGGGGACCCTGCTGTGACAGGGGGATTGGACTGGATGATCTTTCGAGGTCCCTTCCAATCCCTAATGTTCTGTGATTCTGTGACCATGGGAACACGGATCTGGAAGTGCATCTGGGGGGAAAAAGAGATTTGTAGGGAGCACATCCATCTTTCTGCTGCAGCCTCGAGGTGTTAGATTGGTTCAGTCCAGTGTTGTGTAACTGCCACATGATGCCCAAGGATAAAAATAACTGACCTATGCTTGGTTTCAGCTTTAGGCAGAAAAAATTAGCAGATCATACAAGGATCACCTCTGAACCAAGACATCATGGATTAAATTCCACTCTATAATTCAGCCTCTGTCTTATACCTAGCATCTTGTAGCTCGTGCAGAAAGCATTAGCAAAGATACTTCATGTAAATTGAGTTTATTCCATGAGCGATCACAGCGATCAGATTACTTCTCAGAACAATTTGTTGTTTAATGGAGCTTTGCCAGTAGAACTGGCTGTGAAAATTCTGGTCAGCATACCTCATTGTACAAGTATGTGCACAAACCTATATGTGCACAGTTGCTTGGACTAAAATCATTCAAGTGGCATTATTGAAAGCTTTTAGAACTTGAAAGGAATCTGAATATGCCTCTTCCCTTCTAGTTATTGCTTCAGACTATGATTACCTATTGACGTCCTAACAGAATAGACTTCCAGCAGCATTAATAGTTCCTGAATTTCATAGAACCATAGATTGTGTCTAGTTGGAAGGGACCTGGATGTTCTAACTGGCAGGCGGCTGAATCTGTGCTAGCAGGGTGCCCAGGTGGACAAGAAGGCCAATGGCATCCTGGCCTGGATTAGAAACTGCGTCCAGCAGGAGTAGGGAGGTGATTGTCCCCCTGTACTCGGCACTGGTGAGGCCACACCTTGAGTACTGGCTCCAGTTTTGGGCACCTCAGTACAAGGGAGATATCGAGGTGCTGGAGCAAGTGCAGAGGAGGGCAACGAAGCTGGGGAAGGGCCTGGAGAATCCATCTGATGAGAGATGCAGAGAGTTGGGGCTGTTTAGCTGGAGGAAGAAGAGGCTGAGGGGAGACCTCATTGCTCTCTACAACTACCTGAAAGGACACTGTGGAGATGTTGGTGCTGGGCTCTTCTCACAGGTCATTAGTGACAGAGCCAGAGGGAAGACCTTCAACAGGGGAGGTTTAGGCTGGACATCAGGAAAAATTCCTTCCCAGAGACAGTGGTCAGGCACTGGAGTGGGCTGCCCAGGGAGGTGGTTGACTCTCCATTCCTGGATGTGTTTAAAAGTGGCTTAGATGTATTGTTGGGGCATGTGGTTTAGGGGTGAACTTGTAGAGTAGGATTGATGGTTGGACTCTATGATCCCAAAGGTCTTTTCCAACCTGAATGATTCTGTGTCTTCAGAGTTCAGGAACAGCGGGCTGTGTGCTCCCTTCTGAGGTTAAGGGGATGCATTAAGCCCTCTGGCAAGCTAGCTGTGTGCATGGAGACGGGCAAATTCAGAAAGATTTGAAAAACCCAATCAACCTTGCCCTCTTGCCCCTGGAGCTTATCCATAGATAATACCTCATCTTTCTCTTAAGCAGGGTTACCAGCCAGCCTCAGAGATGGGTAGTACTGTCTGCTTTTCAGGAAACAAAAGCATGCTGTATGCTTGCTGCTTTCTGTGAGCACTGGAGTTCTGAGGCCCAAACCCTTTTTCAGGGAAAGTAAATCTTAAACATGTGCTCTGGATTAGAGGAGTCACAAGTTAGGCCCTATTGTGTTGTGAGAGCATCACAAAATAGTTTTCAGACATCTCTTTAAAACATAAAAGGAAAAGTATTTGTCTCTACTAAGGCTGGACATGGGAGGAAAGATATCTAAGCTTGAATGATGGATTTTCTAGACACATGATCTTCTTAAAATTCTATTTTTCCCATGATCTTTTCTTACCACTTTCCTTTACCTGATCTCACCTAATCTCTGATGTTGTGGAGTCTCCTTCTCTGGAGATGTTTAAAACCTGGCTGGATATGTTCTTGTGCGACTTGGTCTGGGGGGTCCTGCTGTGGCAGGAGGATTGGACTGGATGATCTTTTGAGGTCCCTTCCAATCCCTAATGTTCTGTGGTTCTGTGTAAACAGAGAAAATAACTGTCACTGTCTCAGAATCACAGTATGACTCAGGTTGGAAGGGACCTTAGAGATCATCAACTCCAATTTCCTGCCAGTGACTCCAACCTCCTGCCAGCAGCATGGATGCCTCTCAACTAGACTTGGTTACTCAAGGCCCCAAGATCTTATGTATTTTTAGTGAAAGGAGGGACAATATAAGTTAATCCCATTCATATTGAGAAATCTTTGCTGCTCTGTTTTGGGATAACTGTCTGAACAGGTGTAAATTATCAATCTTGTCTAATGAATCACTCAGTTCCACATTAGGTTTGGTTATTTGGGGAAAAAGTGCAGTTCTTCCCTTTCCCTTTCTTCTGACTAACTTCTGAGTTTTAGAGGAAGAATTACCTGCGATCAAGAACTAAAAACATGTGGGTTCAAGGTGGTTTTAGAGGAGCTTAGGACTGCATTGTCTAAACCCAGGGTGTTTGTGCTGGGGAAGTGTTGAAGGAAGTGGAATACCTCCCTTATGAGGAAATGCTGAGGGAGCTGGGTCTCTTCAGCTTGGAGAAGAGGAGACTGAAGGGTGACCTCATTAATCTTTACAAATACGTGAAGGGTGGGTGTCAGGAGGATGGAGACAGGCTCTGCTGAGTGGCATCTAATGATAGGACAAGGGGCAATGGGTGTGAGGTGGAACTGAGGAGGTTCCGCATCAATGCGAGAAGGAACTTCTTCATGGTGAGGGTGACAGAGCACTGGAAGGGGCCCCACAACCCCAGGGGGGTTGTGGAGTCTCCTTCTCTTGGAGATGTTTAAAACCCGCCTGGATATGTTCCTGTGTGACTTGACCTAGGTGATCCTGCTGTGGCGGGGGACTGGACTGGATGATCTTTTGAGGTCCCTAATGCTCTGTGATTCTGTGTTGCAGTGAGCCTGGCTCCTGCTGCACAATGGAGCATGATTTGAACTTGAGAAATGCTCATTTGCCAGTAAACTGGGTCCAGACAGACAGTTTATTTATATTCTTGCAAGAGCAGATGTCCTACCCAGTAGGGGCACCAGTCATAGATTCAGCAGCAACTTATAATTCCCTTGACCTGGCTGAAGTTCCCTCCTCTATTTCCTTATTGACTGAGTACTCCAGGGTTTACAGCCTGTACAAAGCACCTAATTATTAATTCTTCCAAGTTCCCCCATCATTTACTCTGCTTCTGGCCCCTTCCAGTTTGTTTAGTTATCTCCTTTCATGGAATTGATCGGCTTTTCCTTTAACCACAAAGCCAGTTCTGAGGAGGTAAAACAAATGGTAGAACAACATTATCCACAAGTTAAGCCATAAGCCTTTAGGTGCTTCTGTTCTCTTCATCAGGCTAAGTTGGATTAGTGACTGAACTCAATGATCTTGAAGGTCTTTCCCAAGCTAAGTAATTCTGTAATCCTTATATGCATGTACCTGTTTCCAATGCAGCTGCAGTTTTATTCTGTGGTCTGGAATTAGTATGTCCTAGCCCACAATGAAAGAGGAAAAGAACCGAACAGACTGGATAGTGCTCACTGGCTCAATCTAAGTCCTCTCCCCGTTAAGGTCTCTGACCAAACTGAGAGCTAATACAGACTGCTCAGTGACTGCAGGAGACCAAACTAATCATGCCTGACAAACTCACCTTCCCTTAGAGAGACTAATCTATCTCCTTTCCATCACTTCATGAGACACAATCAAATATCTTGGCAGTGGGTTGGAATATCTTATGACACTTCTTTTTGCTGGATTCAGATTCCAGTAGCCCACTCCTGCGTAAACAACAGCATTTTGATCCCATGAGGAGTGATTCAAGGGGTCTGTAGGATACACTCGCCATTCCCTAATGTTCTGTGTGATTCCTATCTCCCCTGGTCCTGTTTGGGAGTAGTAATATATTTTTGTCTTGTGGTGCTTGCCCAGGCTTAAAGCAGCACCTCCCATACGGGTTGGGGGGTGGAAAGGCAAAAAAACCCCATTGCAAATATTTTAAATTACAAAACCCAGCCCCCCTCATCCTTTTCCTAAAGTGATCAGAATGTGCTTGAAGCTGTGAATATTCATGAGTGAGGTACTGAGAGGATGCTAAAAATGTACATCTCTTCTTGCAAGAGAAAGTAATAGCAGCAGCTTTGTGAAAATTCCTGGGTGTTTGAAAAGCATTTTCTATTCTTGCTGCCTTTTGTAAAGAGGTTTTTTTAACAGTGAGAAAAATTGTAACCAAAGCCAGAAGTGGATTTCCAAATGTGGCTCCTTGCGAGGCTGCCTCATTGCTAGGGCTGGCAGGAGCGAAGGGTGAACATCCAAGACACCAGGGCACGGACCTCTGTTTTTGCCATCAACCCACAAAAGCCCACAACCCACTCAATTGAAATAGTTATGAAAGTGAAAATACAGCTTTGGGGTAGTGCTCAGGAGGTATCACCTGAAGAGGTGATCTTCCTTCTCTGCTTATTCCTGTTACACCAGCTTCTTCATGGTGAGGGTGACAGAGCACTGGAAGAGGCTGTCCAGGGGGGTTGTGGAGTCTCCTTCTCTGGAGACATTTAAAACCCTCCTGGACGTGTTCCGGTGTGACTTGGTCTAAGTGATGCTGCTGTAGCAGGAGGATTGGACTGGATGATCTTTTGCGGTCCCTTCCAATCCCTAATGTTTGGTGAATGCAGGCAGTTATCTAAACAACAGCTAGCCTGAACAACAGGTTGCCGTTGCATGTGGGTGAAAGCTAGGAAAAAAATAGTTTGGCTTTAACTGCACTATATTTTTGACAGAAATTGAATCTCTGTTATATAAAATGTCACAGTTAAGTGGTTATGGTGTTTTATTATTCGTATCTGTCCTTCCTGATATATAGCTTCTTTTTATGGACTTGCATTCATGCAATCACACGTGTAGGGCTTGGAAGATGCTCACACACACTGTTTCAAGATATTCTCTAGTCTCGGGTTGATTTATATGTTGAAGAGTTTCCTAGGTACCCTTTTAGCATCACAGTTAAAATGGAAAGGATATCAGCCCTGTGGATTCATTGCAGTGGATGTGAGCAATTTGTCTGGTTTTATTGCTACTAAACACAGAAACAGTAGGGAATTCTTCGTATTAGTGCTGCAGTAGAATTCCTTTTGCAGACTGCTCGGGTTGTACAGCAGAAGTTTTTGCTGGACGTTTGGTCTTCACAGAATCGCAGAACATTAGGGATTGGAAGGGACCTTGAAAGATCATCCAGTTCAATCCCCCTGCCACAGCAGGATCCCCTAGATCCAGTCACACAGGAACATATCACAGGATCACAGGAACATCAGAGATTAGAAGGGACCTCGAAAGATCATCAGAGTCCAATCCCCCTGTCACAGTGGGATCACTTAGATCCAGTCACACAGGAATATAGTCAGGCGGGTTTTAAACGCCTCCAGAGATGGAGACTCCACAACCCTCTAGGCAGCCCCTTCCAGGGCTCTGTCACCCTCAATGGGAAGAAGTTCCTTCTCATATTGATGTGGAACCTCCTGTGTTTCAGCTCACACCCATTGCCCCTTGTCCTATCATTAGATGACACTGAGCGGAGCCTGGCTCCATCCTCCTGACACCCACCCTTCACGTATTTATAAATATTCATGAGGTCACAGACATTAGTGTAGCGCAGGGTTTTCTCTTTAGACATAATTTACACTCTGTGTTACCTGTACGAGCAGATGGACAATTTTGTCAGTTTAAATTGTCTTTAATTTAGCCCCAGTTTGGTCGCTGGCCAAGTGCTCATCACCTGTGGATCAGACTTAGCAGCCCTTTTGTTTCTCAGCCAGATACTTTGTTCACAGGATTATTTCCATTAGAAAGGCCACACCAAAGTACATCTGAAAAGCAAATAAAAGACACTAGCTGGTTTCCAAATAACAAAGAACTGCTGAACTCTTGTTTTGTTCCATTTAGAATCGTTCGGCAGTGCTTTTGTTGGCATAGCTGCCCAAGACCAGGACAGAAGCAATTAACTGGAAATCATCCTTTTCATTTCATTTTTTTTTTCCCTTTTCCTGTTCCCTGCATGCAGGAAGTTTATGACAGAACATCCTGTTCTCTGACGATGGATCTCTGCTTTGCTTTATTGTTCCGCATTGTCTTAATAACAACTGGTACGGTCTAAGCTGGTAACAGTTGTGCGAGACAAAAACATGGATGGGGTACAAAAAGCTTGTGTTACTGTGACTGTGGACCTGGATCAGGTCCAACTCCACTGTTTCTGGAAGTGGTCTGATTTGGTTGGAGTGATGTCTCTTAGCTCGTGTTTATAATCACTGAATTTGAGTGGTCTCGATTGACCCTGAGGGTGTTGTACTCTCCCTGTCCGCTGTAGGGCAGATGCTGGTGGTTAGGAAGCAGGAATAGCCTAACAGAACATACTCTTATCTAAGCCGCAGAGGACACTGGCCCTCCCAGGTTGTTTCACAGAATCACAGAACATTAGGCACTGGAAGGGACCTCAAAAGATCATCTAGTCCAATCCCCCCACTGCAGCAGGATCACCTACATCCAGTCACAGAATCACAGAACATAAGGAATTGGAAGGGACCTAGAAACATCATCTAGTCCAATCCCCCTGCCAGAGCAGGATCACCTAGACCATGTTTGGTTGTGTGTGTTGTGGTGATTTGTTGTTGGGGGTTTTCTTGGTGGCTTTAGTTTTAGTTTTTCTTAGTGCTGCAAAGCACAGCTTGTGGCTTTTGTCCACTTTCACAGAATCACAGAACATTAGGGATTGGAAAGGACCTCGAAAGATCACCCAGTCCAATCCCCCTGCCACAGCAGAATCACCTAGACCAAGTTGCACAGGAACATGACACTGAACAGAGCCTGGCTCCATCCTCCTGACACCCACCCTTCACATATTTATCAATATTAATTACAGAGCAACCTGAACCACGCTGCAGGTTTCTGGTATTTGCTCGTTCACTCTGAGATACTGGAGTTATACAACAACATCACTGGCCAAGTGGTTCTGCTGTAGTAACAAGGTTGATAAGCCATTCTGTGAACAACCTTGTGCATTTACTCCTACCAGTTAAGGGCTGCTTTCTGAAAGGGTGAACCTTGCTTTGCTACGAGTCATCTGCCATTGGGGTCAATGAGTCGTTTCATCTGGGAAAGAAGAAGATACTTTGGAAGGAAGAAAGGTACTTTCTGTACTGTCCTGAACCCCTTTTGTTAGTGTAGCACCAACATACAATAACTGCCATAAAAGCCCATTGTAAGTTAAGAGGCTTCTCCTATTAGTCAGTGTTCTCTCCACTTATCCTGGAAGATGGAATTAGGCACAATGAAAGAGAAAGCCTGAAATGGGTCAGTTATTTACAGTGCACTCAGCCTTTTTTTTGTGTGTGTGTCTGACAAGATTTCTATTTAGTTTTTATATGATTAAAATAAGAGACAGAGGAAGCTGCCAGGGGGGAAAGAGCCCAGGATTTCAGGTAACCGCTTTTAGCCACACGAAAATAATGCTGAAACAAGGCTACTAGGTATTTAAGTCTCTTGCTGGAGAAAAGCCAATTTTAAAAGACAATTTTGAACTGTTTAATAGTCAGCTCTTGCCCCAGATTCCTGTTTTCACACCTCCTTATTGACATAAGGATGTGGCTGGGGTCAGCAGCAATTTGGGAGAGAAAGCAGAACAAATTTCCTGGTTGCCATGTGATAGTACATCTGTCGCTTCAGTTTAAGCCAGCATCTGAAGCTACTGCATTTGTAGGCACTTGGCCAGATCCTGATCCAACTGGCATCAGTTTTACACTTGTGCCTCTACTCTGTAAATCAAGGTAGCTCCAGTGTAGTCAGCTGGGTAAGAGGAGAACAGGTCTGTTTTGCACCAGGTCAGCCTTTCTGTATAATGTATGTAGAGCCTTAGCAATTCAGCTTTGGCTCACAGTTGCTTCTTATCTGTTTCAATTAATCTGCTTGAACTCTTTCTCTGCAGTGTCCCAGTTTACTCAAGTGTTGGGGGTAGAGGACAAAATGCTATCGCTTGTGGTCTCTGTCTTGAGGCCCCCATTGAAATCAGCTGTGTTTGAAAGGTTTTTTTTGTGGGGTTCAAGCCAAATGTAATGTAAGGAAGATGTAGTGCAAGCAATTAAAAGTTGTAGGTAAAGTGCTCATATGCAGGATGTCTGTTCTGGCTAGGACTGAAGGAGGAGAACTTATCAGGTAGTTAATGTACTGGCACTGCCTCAGTTGTAGGATGTGAAGCTATTACTGTCAATACTGCTTGCAATGCTGCAGCTTCCCTTGAGGTAATGTCTGCTCACACCATTTAGTTATTCATACCTTTAAAAGGATCTTCGAATGGCTTTGGTGGTGCATGGTCAGTCTACGTTTCACTGATGTGTGAAATACTTCCAGTCAATACTGGAGACTCAAGCCTAGAAACTCTATTTCATCAAGACTTTACCTAGGAAACGTGAAGCAGCATTAGAACAAAATTGCTAGTTCCAAGGTCCACATCCCACAGTCATTATTTACGCTAAAGGTCCTCACCCTGAAGCATTAAGCTCTGACTCTTGGAAGTCATCAGCCTGTCCAAGGGGTTGTTGGTTTGTTTACAGCATTATGCTAACAACTTCTTTACCAGATTGGCTGGTGTCTGGCCAGCATGGAGCATCAGATGGGCATGCATATTTCTGTTTGTGACGGTCCTTGTAAACCACACAGTCGCGGAACATTAGGGATTAGAAGGGACCTCAAAAGATCATCCAGTCCAATCCCCCTACCACAGTGGGATCAGCTAGATTCACTTGCACAGGAACATGTCCAGGCGGGTTTTAAAACTCTCCAGAGAAGGAGACTCCACAGCCCTCCTGGGCAGCCCCTTCCAGTGCTCTGTCACCCTCGCCATAGAGAAGTTCCTTCTTGTGTTGATGTGGAACCTCCTCTGTTCCAGCTCACACCCGTTGCCCCTTGTCGTATCATGAGATGACACTGGGCAGAGCCAGGCAGGTTTTAAACATCTCCAGAGAAGGAGACTCCACAACCTCCCTGAGCATGATGAGGGGTGATGAAGGAGCGTATCTAGTTCCCTCCTGGATAATACCTATCTTCCAGGTTAGTTTCTCTGAAGGAAATCCAGTTCATGGGGTGGTCTTGCAATGGAGAAAAAAAAACAGAAGGGAGGAAATAGGCATTACTAGGAGATCTGTCACTATAATACAGTCCTGATTTGAGTAAGATGTGGGTGTATCTACACCCTTATTTCAGTCTGTTGCAAAAGGGATCTCTGTGATGGGATCTCTCTATCCATTTTTATTTTCCCTATTCAAAGTGCATCAGAGGGCAGACAGGAAACTGTTTCTGATTGAACTAGATGATCTTTCGAGGACCCTTCCAATGCCCTGATGTTCTGTGATTCTATGAAGTACTTTGTGATTGCAGTTTTCCTGTTTCATGACCCAGGATAAGGTTCTCAGCTTTTAAATGTCTTTGTGAAAAACTAGGTTAAGGGAGAGAGGGAGAGACTCTCTGAAAACTGCTAGCAGTGTTTTTTCTTCTGAGAAAGGTTGGTCTCCTGAGAAAAAGATTCAGTTCCAGTGAGTGAATTTGGCAACTTCAACAAAAGTGCTTTATAAGCGGAACTTTTCTTCACGGGGCTAATGATGTTGATAAATGAACGTTGTGAATCACACAATGTTCAGGGCTTGAAAGGGACCTGGAAAGATCATCCACTCACACACAGAATCGCAGAACATTAGGGATTGGAAGGGACCTCGAAAGATCATCCAGTCCAATCCCCCTGCCACAGCAGGAT
>JAOXOE010030984.1:0-12416 GCA_028565055.1 Phoeniculus purpureus
GGCTGTTGAGTCTGGAGAAGAGGAGGCTCTGAGGTGACCTTCTTGTGGCCTTCCAGTATCTGAAGGGGGCCTACAGATAAGCTGGGGAGGGACTTTTTAGGCTATCAGGTAGTGACAGGACTAGGGGTAATGTAGCAAAGCTGGAGCTGGGTATATTTAGACTGGATGTGATGAGGAAGTTCTTCACCATGAGAGTGGCGAGAGCCTGGAGTGTGTTGTCCAGTGATGTGATCGATGCCCCGTCCCTTGAAGTTTTTAATACCAGGCTGGATGAGGCTCTGGCCAGCCTGATGTAGTGTGGGATGTCCCTGCCCATGTCAGGGGGATTGGACTAGATGGTCTTTTGAGGTCCCTTCCAATCCCTAATGATTCTAAGATCCTATGATTCTAACATTCACAGTACTCTGTAAGACAAGAGGCACTTTGTTACAAGGTTTTGAATCCTAAACTGTACTGGTGTTTTGTGACATACCTGAATTCCTTAGGCATTCCTGACAGACTTGTATTGTTTTCTGTATCCCAGAAAATGTGTAATCTGAGTCCCATATTAGGCATTCTTCAATATTCTATGTGAATAGGCCAAATGCACTCAGCCTCTCCTTCAGCTGCAGATGGCAACTGCTTCCCAACCCTTTTAGAAAACTACGGTTGTGATAGAAAAACTTATTTTTTCTAAAAATACCTCCAAATAAGAAATACCCAAAACACCAAATGCCCAATGCTCAGAGCAGTAACCTGGGGATTTGTGATTTTTTGTTTCTGTCATCATTTCATGTGATACTGATCTACATAGCTCTTCTGGTCAAGAATCATTCCTCAACATACAGCTACTTAATTGCAAAAATCAGTTCTTAATTTCCGTAACATGACTTAGTACTGACTTAAATATCATGAAACATTTTCATTCTTGAATATAAAACATTCTGAAAATGGAAACGGTAATACATCGTTGTCCATTATGAAGGGATTACTCACATAGCACATGTGTTTTTTAAGGATGGACTACTAAATTTAATCTTTGACCCTGGCTACTGAACTGTATTGTCTGAAATTACATTGCTACTGAAGACAGACATACAGATACATTTGTTATCCTTTTAATTCCATACAACAGTGTGATGTAAGACTGATTTCCTGGTTTTCCTTTTGTTTCTAATTTACTTATGTAACAGGTGCTGGAGCATTTCACATAGCAGTAAACTTTACCTTATGCATCTTCTGCAGTTACGAGCCCAGGTGACATTATTGCTTCTCACATGTTCTGTGAATGGGGAGGTTATCATTTAATTAACCCTGATAATGTCAAAAGGAAATGCATAAATGTCAAGCAATTTCCAACAATCTTTTTAGATCTGAGCCCAGAAGAACTAGTAATAGCTCGTTTTAAGGTGGTACACACTGGGGAAAATACAAAAGTAAAAAAATAGAAACAACCATATAAAAATTTTTTAGTATAGTGTTTGATATTTAGATTTTTTTTTGCATAAGCAGTTATCAAAACATACAATTTATTCAGCCATCTAATGTCTGAGTACTTGACAAATGTGGACACTGAAAACAAGAAACCATAGAAACATATGCTTATACTTTGATCTTGTAGGTATAAATAAAGTTTGGATTTACCTATTCCAATTTACTAGGTAAATCGTGCACCATTTGAATGTAGATGGTGGGATCCAGATCCAAGATAGGTGTTAGAGAAAATAATTTGTATTTAAAATGTTTGAAAACAGGACATTCTTAAGGTATATGTATAGATATCCCATTCTCTTTATATAGGCAAAACATTTGGTTTTTGAGGAAGGTCCTTATACACGTGCATTAAATTCACAGAATCAGAGAATCACAGTATCATAGAATATTAAGGATAGGCAGAGACCTTGAAAGATCATGTGGTCCAATCCCCCTGCCATAGCAGGATCACCTGGACCAAGTCACACAGGAGCATTTACAGGCAGGTTTTAAATGTCTCCAGAGAAGGAGACTCCACAACCTCCCTGGGCAGCCCCTTCCAGTGCTTTGTCACCCTCACTGTGAAATAGTTCCTTCTCATAGTGATGTGGAACCTCCTATGTTCCAGCTCATACCCATTGCCCCTTATCCTATCACTAGATGACACTGAGAAGAGCCTGGGTCCATCTTCCTGACACCCACCCTTCATGTATTTATCAACATTAATGAGATCACCCCTTAGTCTCCTTTTCTGCAAGCTAAAGAGAACCAGCTCCCTCAGCCTTTCCTCATAATAGAGGTGTTCTACTTCCTTCATCATTTGTTGCTCTGCACTGGACTCTCTGCAGCAGTTCTGTGTCCTTCTTGAACTGAGGGGCCCACAGCTGGATGCAATATTCCAGATATGGTCTCACCAGGGCAGCGTACAGGGAGGGGAGAACCTCTCTTGATCTGCTAACCACGCGCATTCTGATCCAACCTAGGATGCCGTGCTGTGATGTAAGAAATTCTTTCAGCACTTAAGACTATATTAATGACTTATGTTTTTGTCCACTTCATTTTAACATTCAATTTATTAAAATGTTTTCTTAAATATCCTACATTATATATTTAACCAATGAAAAGATGGTGTATTTGCAGATATGGCCCTTTTCTCTGAAGGAATATATAGATATATGTTTAATATTCATATTAAAGAGGACTTAGGTCCATAGCAGGATTCTTAATATTCTCAAACACTTTGTTAGAATAGTTATAAAAAGTTAACAGTCACCTCTGCAATAACAAGAGCAAATGTATGTGCAGTGGAAAGACAGACTTTAAAACATTATGTCGCAGACTGGCTTTTCCTTACTTGAAGCAAACTGAAACTTCTTGATGCCCTGCAAAGTTAACATTGTCTGAGCATTTTTTATTCCCACAGTGTTCAGCAGTTTCGAGTGATATGATGTGTGTTGTGGGATACAGTAGCTAGCTCTTTTCTTACTGCAAATAGTTTACTCTGAACTGATTGTGATAAAAGGTGTTTTTATTTGTTCTGTAAGGATGAATAACCTGAGTTGTTTCAACATAAAGTTTCTTAGTAGCCAACAACTTGTTCTGATTTAATTCAGTTTCGATTTCATAAAGAGAAGTATTTTTATTATTTCTTTGATAAGTGGTATCTATGTGATAGTAGGTCTTTTGAAGTATCATTTTGTCATAAGAAGTCATGCTAAAATGTCTATAAATCATTACCAGTTAATTAAGAAAGCTGAAAATAAACAGCAGAATATGCTATCATTCCATATTTTTTTTAATGTGTGAGCATGTTAGCAAATCTGATTAAAAACTTTCCACTGCTGGATTTCTGCATACTATTTCCCACAAATATTCCTGTGAAGGTTAGTTTAATGAAAGTTGTAAGAAAAACTCCCAGTATCTCGAGTAGAATTGATGATGCACTCATAACTGTAAGCATCACAGTCCTGAAACTGCATGGTGAGTGTAATTCTAATCTATCTGGGGCACAAAACCACATCACATGTAATAAATATCTGATCAAAGCATATTATCACCAGGATACTCCAAAAGAGGTATCAGTGAAGCAAATTGCAAACAAATCTAAAAACATTTGAATATTCACACTCAGAAGAATGATGTAATCTTCGAAAATAGCAAAATAAAACCCAAACTGATCCTCTTCTCTATTATTTTCAACACATTTATGTAAAGTCATAATATTGTGTCAGTGAGAAGTGATTTCTCAATGGTACCCTTAGAAGTCTTTTGCAGTACTCTATGCTAAATTAAGTACTTTTCCTTGAAGCTGCAGAAGTTAAGCCTTGTGCTTTGTATGCGTTTAAACCTTTCATTTGGAGTATTACTATCCTTTCTTTACCTCAAAATATTATACAGAAGTTCTTAACCTGGAATTAATTTTTTTTCACAGTAACAGCAGCTCTTCAGTGTGATAGCATCCCTAAAAAACCATTGAAAGCATCACTTTTTCTTTTGCTGCCTAAACGTATTCCAAATAACTCTAAAGAAGTGAAAAATATTATTATTATTATTGTTTGTTTTCACAGTCCTCCTTTTGAAAACTCACATTGTATTCCTGAATATATTTGAAGCCTTTGTCCTGCTTTTGCAGCACTACTCAAATCTAAAAGAGGAACAAATACCAACTTTAAATTTAAGCACTAGATCAGCATGAACTAGGCCACCATTTTGTTTTTACTTTCATCATCTCGGATATTGACTTAAATAAGCAAGCCTAATGTGCACAGATGATGCCTGTATCTGTCCTCAAGTATCACAGTGTCATTTGTATACTCGTGGTAGCTGCCAGAGCAACAAAAGTTAGGAGTTCCACCTGCATTCTGTTACTTGAAAAGGATGAGACCCAGTGTTCTCACATACAAGCCATTAGGCAACAACCAGTACAGCTTCTGTAAACGTTGGCGCTGTTTCATAGCAGAGGAAGAAGCAAATGCTCAGAATCTGTCTGTCTCTACTACCTACATCTGTCAAATGTAGACTTGAAAAACAAGTCTTTATTTTGTTTCCAAATTACTTAGTAAAAAAATTCTAAGAAATTACAATATTTATTACTGGAAGTGAAATTATTTTACACTCTTGTTTTTTTATGTGAAAATACAGCATGTCTTATTGTGTGTATTTTTTCACAACAAAGCAGAAACAGAAAGCTAAGGTTTTGAGCTGCAGGCCTAGAAGTTGCAGTAACCTTTTATAATTCTTATGTCATAAGACAAAGGTCATTTCACACTGTGATGTAAACTTAGCTGTCTTTTTCTACAAAAGTCCCTCTGATTTTGATGTACTATGGCCATTTTGTTTTGTCCTTTAATTATATTTGTGAAATTCTAGCTATCTTTTGTTAAACTGATGATTATATAAAATGCTCATATATAATATAAATATAAAATGCTCATATATAAGTTAATATATAATTCAAGGTATTTAAGAATGCAATTGAGATACATCCATAAAATCTTCTACATCATTAAAATATTTATTCATATTTATGACTGTAGTATCATTATGAAGTAAGGAATATGAAACATATGCTAGGAAACCTTAATACAATTTTCACTTGCAAGATGCATAGGACACTGTAAATGGCATCACACTTATTTTAGTATGGGTTGTCTAACAAATTCTTATGAAGGAAGGTATAAAATCTAGATGTTAAAGACAGAAAAAATTGCATTAAATCTGTAACTGTTGTACCTCTAGTTTACCAGAAGAGTGTGGCTCTGTGGCTTTATTGCTGACAATTATAGTCAGATGGATAAGGGAGAGAGTTAAAGGTTGACCATGGAGGTCCTTTCCAGCCATGATGATTCTGTGATTCTGTTCAAAAAGGACTGAGTTTAGGCAAGAATTAAGGTATTAGAAAGAATCACATAGAATCATTTCAGTTGGAAGAGACCTCAAGAGATCATTAAGTGCAATCTCCCACCAAAGCTGGGCTGCTTAAAACATGTTGTACTCAGCTGCTCCCATATGGGGTTTGAGTATCCCCAGAGCAGGAGACTCCACAGCCTCTCTGGGCAGTCTGTGCCAGGGCTTTGGGACTTGCACTGTAGAGAAGTTTTTTTCTCATATTATTGTGATCTAGCTTGTGCCCAGTGCTCTTTGTCCTGTCCTTGGGCACAACCAAAACCAGTCCGGCAACATCCTCACTACCCTGCAGATATTTACAGGTATGGGTCAACTCTCATCTCAGTCTGCTCTTCCTTATGTCTTAATGTCAGAGCAGACCATTCCTGAAGGACTCTACCTCTTAGAAAGAATTCATGCTGAAGTAGTTATTGAAGAACTGCAGCCTATGGGAAAAAGACACATCAGAAGTTTACCTAAGGACTGTGTCATGTAGGAGGCATCCAGAGCAAGATGCCTAGAACAAGAGAAAATTATGAAGGAGCAGCAGGAGTAAGGCTTTATGAACTGGCCACAGGACCACTCCTGTTCCTAAACTGTGCTGCTTGGGGAACAGGAGGTTGAATAGTTAGGACTGAAACTGAGCCTGGGAAGGAGAGAGAGGTGTGAGGATAACATTTCAGTTTCTTTCAGTAGATCTTATTTTTTAAAAATTAAATTAAATTAATTTCCTAGAATCATAGAATCATTGGGGATTGGAATAGACCTCCAAGGTTCAACTAGTCCAATCCCCCTGCCACAGCAGGATCACCTAGACCAAGTAGCACATGAATGCACCCAGGCAGGTTTTAAATGTCTCCAGTGAAGGAGACTCCACAACCCATTTGGACCACTTGTTCCAGTGCTCTGTCACCCTCACTGTGAAGAAGCTCCTTCTCATATTTATATGGAACCTCCTATGTTCCAGCTGAAACTCATTGCCCCTTATCCTATCACCAGATGAAATTGAGACGAGCCTGGCTCCATCCTTCTGACACCCACCCTTCACATATTAATAGACATTAATGAGGTCACCCCTCAGTCTCCTATTCTCCAAGCTAAACAGACCCAGCTGCCTCACCCTCTCCTCATAAGGGAGATGTTCCACATCCTTCATCATCCTCGTTGTGCTACATTGGACTCCCTCCAGCAGCTTCATGTTCCTTTTGAACTGAGGGGCCCCGAACTGGACACAATACTCCAGGTGTGGTCTTACTAGTGCAGAGCAGAGGGAGAGAAGAACCTCTACAGATCTTGTAACAACCCCTGTTTTGATCCACCTAAGGATGCTGTTGGCCCTCTTGCCCACAAAAGCATACTGCTGGCTCATGGTCATCCTGCTGTCCACCAGGACACCCAGGTCCCTTTCTCCTACACTGCTGTCCAACAGGTCAGTCCCCAACCTAGACTGGTACCTGGGGTTGTTCTTGCCCAGATGCAAGGCTCTAAAATTACCCTTCTTATAGTTCATTAAATTTCTCTCTGCCCAGCTCTCTAGCCTGTACAGGTCTCATTGAATGGCAGCACAGTCTGCTATTGTGTCGGCAATGCCACCCAGCTTTGTGTCATCAGCAAACTTGCTGACAATGCACCCTAATCCCTCATCCAAGGTATAAATGAATAGATTGAATAGGACTGGTCCCAGCACTGACCCCTGTGGGATGCCACTAGATACAGGCCTCCAACTGTCCCATTGACCACTACTGTCTGGCTTCTAGCCTGCAGCCAGTTCACAAACCAGCTCGCTACACGATCATCCAGTCCATTCTGCCTGAATTTGGCTGCAAAGATGCTGTGTGAGACCACGTCAAATGCCTTAAAGAAGTCAAGATAGACCACATCCACTGATCTGACATCATCCATCCACCTGGTTATGCCCTCATCAAAGGCTATCAGGTTGGTCAAGCATAACTTCATGACTTCCCTTTGGTGAAGCCATGCTGACTGTTGCTAATAACCCTCTTGTCGTTGCTGTGCCTAGAGAAAACATCAAGGATAAATGGTTACATCACCTTTCTTAGGATGGAGGTGAGTCTAACAGGTCTATAGTAACTTTAGTTGTTTTTCCTACTATTTTTGAAGGCTTTCTTAGTTTCATCCTTACATTCTTTCACCAGAGACTTAACATCACCCCAAGTGGCCATCCCCCACTTCCATGACCTATAAACCTTCTTCTTCCTCTTCAGTTTACCCAGCAACTCCCTGGTTAACCATGCAGGTCTTATGGCTCCCTTTCTTGACTTCTTTTGTATTAGAATGCTCTTGTGCTTCTAGCTCATGTCCTCACCCCAAAACTGAACTAATGAAGAGAATACAATTTGTGCCCCAGACTCTTTTACCAAATGTCCCGAGACCTTGTAGTCTTTCTTCATTCCCCTCAGGCTACACAATACAGTTTCCTCCCCACCTGTCTAGAAGATCAGCAGTGGGTAATAGTCAGCTGATCTCACCAGGTTAGGGAGCATCCTAGTGATAGCCCTGATTCAGGCTCCAGGTAAACTGCAGACTTCCGTATGATGAGGGCCAACTCTGCATATTGGGCCCTCAGTCCCTTTCAAGAGCGAGTCTCCAAGAAGTAGAAACCTTCTCTTCTTTGTGGAGGAGGTTGTCATATTATTGGAATATTTCCCAGATTTATGCGAACTTGCTAGGACCTCCGGTATGGGTTCCCTGTCCTCTATGTCCTTATTAGACCGGCTGTTTTCCAGTAGGGGCATGTGTCTATTACTTAGTGGCAACTGAGAAGGTGAGGCAGGCAAGGGCAATGCTCACATTCTGCCACGGCTCTTCACTTGGCTCCACTCACCCCTTCTTCTTGGGCTTCTGTCTTCCATCTGAGAGCTGCAGGATACTCGGGCTCCTTGTTCCTGGCTCTTATCTGGCTGTTGTCAAGACTGACTCCACCAGTCTACCTCTATTTTAGCCTCTCCAATTCTCCTGAGCCTTTCTACTTTATGATCGGTACTCCAGAGATTATTCTATACCCTGACTTTTAAATTGTGCCATGAGCAAAAGGTTCTCCATGTTTCCATTACCTGCATCATCTCCTTGTTTTACTAACTCTGTTAGTATTTCCAAGGATAAGACCTGATACAACAGAACCATGGAGTGTGTGATTCACTTGTGTGACAAATACAAGAGGATAAAACTTTGCAGGTATTTCCAGACCTATGGATGCTCCAGCCTACAATTTCTGTTCCATTTGGCTTAGCTAGTCAGGAAGAAAGAGCTGGAGATTTAGCACAGATTCTACCTTTGTGTTTAGAGGCAGAGAATTGGTTTTCTTCATCTCCTCCTAAACAGCAAAGATAAAAAAGTGATTGTGCCAACAACAATGCTACAACAATACAAACAAGACTGGGATGTTCCCCATTCCATGTGCAGAGCAATGCTAGAAATCATCGGTACACACACACACAAAAAAAACCAACCCAAAATCGCAGAACTTTGAGAAACAAACATATTGTTTTTCAGAGCTGATGATATGCTGCCTAAAATCAACATCCAAGTGCTGCTGGGTCCTGGCAGCATCAGGGCAGCCCCATGCTGGCAGAAATGTCTGCATGCTCCTAGCAGCCATGACCCATGTGCAGGCTGTGCACAGCCAGACTCACACCCTCCCAGGCTGCTTTCACTTCTCTGATGTGGCAGTGACGTCTGCTCATCGAGGTGAGGAGGATGCCCCGTGGCTGCCCCAGGTACCAGGCACAGCACAAACCTGGGAATCCTATGGATGATGCTCTACAGGACATGTAAGTGCCTTTATGTAATGAGAAACTTGAGGGAAACAACTGCCTTGAAAAGTCCAGATCTTCTGGGAGGGGCAGTGAGCAGCCAGCCGGTTTCTGCCTTCCCCTTCCTTTTTCCCTTTGTAGAAGTATTCTTTTTTTTGCATGATTAGCTAAAAATGGCTGAAGGGAGCTTCATGCATAATCTGAGCTCTTGGGAAATATCGCTTTGCATTTTCTTGAACTCAGAGAAAGGCTTTGTTAAAGGAACTCTCTGCACTATCTGGATTTGATTTGTTCTTAAAGAGATCCGGTCCTCTTCAGCTCTGCAAAAACCAGGGACCTAGCTGGTCCCTGCTTTAACAGATAAAGCAAGAAGAGGCTGCTGCCAGGACAAGGGTAATATTTAGTAACTCAACTAGTCTAACTAATTTCCTGAAATAAACCAATTGGTGGCTTTAATGGGAGGGGGTGGGGAGGTGGGTAGGAACCAGCCTTAGCTTTTGAGATTAGCTAACCAGGAAATGCGTCAGCTGTCCCTCACATGCTGGGAAACCAAATGCTACTGGGCTGGTGGCTTGGTGTAGCCGCTGTGCGAGGAGACACAGATCTGACATGAATCACAACCTTTGGGAAAGGAGCTGGACTGCCACTGCAGCAGGAAGCAGAGCTACTGGCTCTTGGAGCAGGTTGGAAATGGGGAGTATCTGCAGTTGGCACATGGCTCATGGCTCTTATCTGCCCCGAGTCTTCCCTATCCCGCTGCACTCTCTGAACATCATGGATCACTCATGGGAGGGGATCTGGTGGCCCAGCTCTGACCAAGTATGTGCCACATGTGTGGACAGACATCCCGGCCCACTGCCTCTGCCATGGCTGTGCGACTGCCCGAGGATCTGCCTTTCCAAGGCGAACCTGAGAGCAATACAGCCGCTAGAGTCTTGAGTGCCATGAGGAGATATATTTAACCCTCAGTTCTTGTCTCGTTATCTGAGTCTACAGGACAAAAATATCTTGGGACAGCGTGTCACTGCTGCACCTATGAGCAACTGAATTCCACTTCCATTTAACTCACAAACAGTGTCTGTTCCAAACCACTGAGGATTTATATGGGAGATTCCAGTCTGTGTCTTGAGATGACCAGGTTTCCAGTTACACGAGTTCAGTTCGGGTAGTGATGCAAGGGAAAGTTTTAGCAGAGGACAAAACACAGAGGATTTGCGACAGTGCAAAGCAACCGTAAAACCAAACCCAGAAGCAACACCTCATGCTGTAGTATTTCAATATCCATGTGAAATAGCCTTGGAAACAGTCAGTGAAAGGAGCTGTAAAATGACAGTTTCCTTTCCACCAGGTGCCTATTGCTGTTACTATGATGCATTGCCAACAATCACTCTGACGCAGGCAGCACCAAGGTATCTGTGCAATAATAATGAAAAGAATTTAAAAGTCATTGTCGTGCTGCTGAGAAGATCTGGATTCCTGAGGGTAAATGGAATAAACTCAGGATGCTTGTTCTCTATTCATCTCCCCCAGGACAGGCACAGCAACCATGACAGCATGTGACAATACTATTCCAGTGAGGAACCTCTCATTGTCCCCATGTTCTTACACCTAGAGATGGAAAGTGATAGGCTGGCCTCTGCAATGAACACCTTGGATCTGCAGGGGTGGGAGATGTGGCCCTGAGGCGGGACGTGGCTGTCCTTGGATTGCTGTCCCAGGCCAGAAGCTCCACCAGGCAGTTAAGGGCAGACATCACCAGCAAAGGTGACTGCTGGGAGAAAGAAATGATGCTGAGGAAAGCTTCAGCACACCCCAGTACGCCCCAAGAACGTTCTGCTGGTATGACACTTCCTCCAGGAGACCACAAAGTGGCAGCAGTTGCAAACTGCCAGAAAATTCTTTTTTCCCTTTGCTTTTCCCCACCACCAGGCTGGCTGGCTGGAGATGTTTTTCACAGTGAATGCAAGCACAGAGTTAGGTCCTCACTAAATTCTTGTCTTACCCCCATCTGGCAACTCCTGCTAACCCTGAAGGCTTCAGAATTCCCAACTGCCAGCAGGGATATGGTTTGTAGCTGGAAAAGGGCAGATTGAGGTTGGACATGAGGAAAAAACTATTGAATCTGAGGATGTGGGATCCCTGGAACAGGCTGCCACATCCCATTCAAAGTCAGAGTGGATGGGGCTCTGGGCAATCTGGGCTGGTGAGTGATGGCTCTGCTTGGTGTATGGAGGGGTTGGACTGGATGACCTTGGAGGTGCCTTCTAGCCCAATACACTCTATGATTTTATGATTCGGTGCTCCCAGTTCCCAAGAAACCAATTCAAAGCAAGGAGCTGAGCTTCATAGAAGCAGTTCCCTTATGTGGGTGCAGCTCTGCCCCACACCCGGGTTAGAAGGGCAGAGGCAAAGCCAGGCAAATCTTCTGGGTTCTTGGGGACCTGCTGTCATCCCCACACCAGTTGTGTTTCCTGGGTCAGTGTGCATGATTGGGGCTATCTTGAGGAGCAAACTGGTTTAGTAAGAGATGCCTGCATGAGGCCAGCTGCATGGTGGAAGCCTTCTATATGCCAGCCTGGAGGCAGCTTTGCCTGCTGTGGTTTGAATTCCTTTGGAAGATTTATTTCTCTCTTCAACATTTCCTTCATGGATTGAGCACAAACTCAAATCACAAATCAACTTGCGTCCCTTTGCAACACGAAACAAAACCAAAGCAGTATAAGAACACAGTGCGCACAGAAATACTACCTTCAAGAAGTTAAAATCTCGGCGTCTCTCGCTTCGTAACTAAGACACACGCAGACACACAGAGACTTGGCACATTAACACACACACGGACAAAACATTCTCTTACTCACACACAATGTGATGATTGCGATCGCTCCGATGGGTATACGCAGACGGGGACGCATGTGATTGTTACCATTCACCTCATCTTGGGACCCCTGCCATGATGGCAGCCCTCTTCCCGAGTGCTACCCCGTCTACCTTCCCTTTCCTCCTGGGGTATAAGCTGTGCGCAGGACATCTCCTTGCGACTTACCAGGACCCCAACCATGGTTTAATGAAATTACCTTAGTCCTTCCGCTCCAGAAGGAACTTGTCTGGTGGTGGTGGTGGCTGCAGCAGGGTAAGAGGTCCTTTGATAAGCAGGGTCCAGCTTGCAACAAGGACATCTGTCCCTGCTGAAGCCCTGCAACCCCCAGAGACTCCCATCTGGGGTGCCAACTGAGTTAGCGAAAGGGACACCCAAGACTCGTTTGAGTTTTAGGTAGGTAATTTATTGCCGGCAGACATACGGGGGAA
>JAOXOE010030985.1:0-12414 GCA_028565055.1 Phoeniculus purpureus
TGTGAGGGTCACAGAGCACTGGAACAGGCTCCCCAGGGGGGTCGTGGAGTCTCCTTCTCTGGGGACTTTCAAGGCCCTCCTGCATATGTTCCTCTGTGATCTGTGTTAGATAGTTTTGTCCTGCTCTGGCAGGGGGGTTGGACTCGATGATCTCTTTAATGTTGCCTATTCAAAACAAAATTTGGATAAAGCCTGTGTTTTCTAGAAGCAGCAATTGGAAAATATCATTTAAGAATGGGCATTAAAACAGAACAGTTTGCTCAAGTACTCATCAACAATCTTAAAGCCAGGCCACTTGTATTTTAACATCTAAACATGAGATCAAGACAGTCGCTGTATGTAGTTAAGAGCTGAAAAATTTGAGGTTTCTTTAGAATTTTTTTGTTGTTTAAATGGCTCTTGGGGACATGGTGAAATAAAACTACAGCAAGTACTTATATAACTTACCTGTCTCTTATATTCTGCCATTGGATCATACACTTTCCAGCCATTAACAGCAAACTTTTCTTTATAGCTGAATGCAAAAAGAGGCTAAAGACAACAAAAACATAAATGGCTGTCTGCATGCACAATAAACTCCAAAACAGTGGATCTTTTAATATTTCAAATATAACATTTCTAAAACTCTCATCAGCAGACAAAACTTCAGTCAAGACTGGACAACATTGTGCTTGAAATAAAATGAAAGACAGATTCCACTTTAAAGTATATGCTGCATAATTACTAAAATGAAGAGAAGAAACAGTCAGAGAGCTGAAGCTACTTGCCTGTGATCATACAACAATCATTTCATTTCCCATATACCCAAATGAAATGTCACTCTGCAGTTAATAATAACACTGATTTTACCTATTTGTTGTTTAAGGCAGAACTTTGAGATTGAATTATTTGCTGCATAAGAGTCAATACATACTTTTAATCTGCAACATTAGGCAAATCTAGGACTCGACAGTTATGTACAAATTAACAAACTTCACCAATGGTAGGGCACAGCATAATGTTTTATGAATTAACGCAAAATGAAGCAGGGTCAGAGTAGGCTGCCTGCTCTGTAACAGATTTTATGAATTAACTTTTCAATGTTTTGTTATGCAACCTCTTCTATTTCCAAAAAAGAGGAGAGACAGTGACAGCCCTTTTCTACATCTCAAGACTTACCAGCCCATTAGAAACAGGAAATGCTCGTGTTACAAGGTTTTCAAAAATCTCCAGTCTGTTCTGCTCTTCCTGTTTGTAGGCCAGCCGCAAATTTCTCATATCCTGTCAAAAACAAGTTACCCTATTTCACTCTATGATAAATTAAGGGGGGGGAAGCAAAATGAAGTTATAAGAAATGTAACTGAAATAAGGCACGTATGTGGCACCAAGTCACTGACATGTAACCCACATTAGACCAGAATTTATATCAGATCATCATTAGAGTTGCTACATATAAACCCACCCAGTTTTGCTTTGAATTAATTCTTGAGACAAAAGGCAGAAGTGTTTAAGACTACATGTATGTAAGAGGAATTGAAATACGTTTTCTAAATGAAGTAGGGTTGAAAGACAGGGAACTGATCAGGCAGAAAAACAGCACGTATGCACGCAGAGTCCGCTTACAGAAAAATGTAACTAAAGTAAGATGAATAAATCTCTACCTTGCAAACTATTTCTATACCACATGAGTTTTCTCCGTGGCTCTGTACTCCAATTTTTTCAACTCTACTTATGACTCCAAGGGGAACATCAACAACAAAAGGCGGATCCTGGAAGTTGTAAATAAAACAGATTAATTTTCTACACTAGGAAGAATATAAACTAATATTACTCATGAATGTTTCATTAGAGTAAACTGTAATTCCTGCTTAATAGACTGCTGTGGAACATCATACTTATACCAAATTTGTCATTCTCTGAAATCTAATTCAGCAACATCCCCACCTGAAACAATATGCTGATAGATCACAAAGTCTTACCCTTTCAACATTTTTGATAAACATCCTGAAGTCCGTCACTGTTAGCGTACCACTGACAGCTCCCATAAATGGACAGATATACATAACATCCTTAGCTGGAAAACAGATCAATTAAAGCTTTGGTTTACTATTACAGACATTTGTTTCATACAAATCCATTTTCATTTAAAACCAGCAATATTTTCGCATTTCCCTAAGATTCTGATGCAGGACCTCTATAGGAAAATTCAACCCTTCAGATGCTGTAAAGACTAAAGGAGCTGTCTGTGTCTCAGCAATAAAGACAATCAAATTCCTCAGTCTCACCACTGCTGAGCAACTGCTGAGCAGCTGGAGCTGGGCTTAGCCAGTACAGGGCTGAGCAGCCAGGGCAGGCAGGTAACAAAGCTCTAGCCAAACATTGCACTGCTAACGCTGAGCTTGCATCAAAGGCCAAAGGGAAAAAATTCTCATTAAGAACTGGAAACAAGTTTTCCATAAGATTATCTTCTTTGCTATCACAATTTTGAAGCCTTTCAATCTATGAAGTATCTTTGGCATCCCCAACCAGAAATACAACCCAAACACCTACATGGAATAGACTAACCCTTGCAAAAAACGATAAATAATTATCTATATGAAGCAAATCATCCTCTGGAACTGATTTCTCCTTCCTACGTTTGGATTTCAAAGACAAAGAAAAGAAATACCCAGACCAAATCAGCTAAGCTAAAATGGCATTAATTTGAAAAAAAAGGCAAAAAGGAAATGTAATTCTGCTTTTAAATAAACAAACTAGTAATTTAATAGTATTCAGTGTAGTACCAATTGCTTACCAATCACTTTGATTGATTCTCCAGGAAAAAGTGGAGCCTCTTCCATCTGTGCTAGTTTGTTTCCATCCCGCAGTGCCTGGCAGAAATCCAAAACCATGAGTAAATCTCACTTTCCATCTGCACTACATCGATATATTTTGATGCAAAGTGTTTTTACTACAAGATTACTGGAACACAAGAAGTGTATCTCTTTTTACAAGACACAACTGTACTAAATACAACCGTAGTTAAAAAAAACCCAAACATAAAACTCTGTATTATTACACAGACACACATGTTAGTAAGGTATTAGTGATGAAGCATTTATGCAACAATTAGTTTCACATGCTGGCTACATGTAGCATACAAAAATGTGAACGTTAAGATCAGCCCAAATTAATAACTAAGTTTGTTAGTCTTTTGCTAGATGCAGGTATTTTGGGTATTCTGTTTATTTGGGAACCTTTTAAAGCTTATGTATTTTTAAAAATAATGTAGTTTATTTAATACTTGAGTATTTTCATCTGAAAGAATTATATGGTAGAACCTTTATTTATGTAACATTTTAAAATTTGTAGTTTTAATAGCAAGTAAGAAGCACCTCACGGTGTTCTATTTCAATCAATACCCTATACTGAGGGTACCACAGGCTATGCAAGAGGTCCATTAGAGGAATTTTGGAGTCAGAAGAAAAATGAAATAATAATGAAATATAGAAGAACAATTAAGGATTTTAAAATATGGGCTAGTTCCATAAATTTTCATTTAGGTAAATGGATTCACACCTGAATGATACAGGATTGATCCTTTGGGTCTTTTGTTGCTGGGTAAGATTTACAACGTACTATAGATTTCAATTAAAAGGGTTTGTAGGTCTTCTAAAGACCATGTGAGAAAGTGAACTCTCAGGTCAATGTGATGAGATATTAAAGTCTGAATTCTACACACCCTGAAGCGATAATAAATCTAATGGACTATGTTACAGTAAACAAATTATTCTTGCCTCGTATTACAGCTCTGATCCACATATCAATAACTGGTAGGATCTGTCTGCCTCCAAAAAAACTACCTCAAGCCCTCATTAACAAATAGCTTATAATTTATTTAAATTATCTCTAGATCTAGATTATCTTGGAAACTAACAGAATTTTATATTCAGCACCCAACTGCAAAAGATGATGTGCAGAGAATTAACTAGCACTTAGAAAGACAGAGGTCTCTATCAGATAGGGGCTTATATGCCATACTACATTTTAGACTACATGACACTAGATGAAAACCCCACCTAGAGCACAATCAGTTAACACACTAAATGTTTTCTATGGATTCTCTGGCACGAGAAATCAGATTTGCATGTTCTGTACAAGTACTAATATATAGTACCTCGCTACACAGATAATGAATGAAAGATGATTAAAACTTGCCACCTGATCAGGTTCTGCTTCAGAATGATAGCCATTGTGTCCATCCTGAATCTCCTGCATTGCATGAGGCAGCAGTAGGGCAAGAGAGAAGTAACAGGAAAAAACATGCAGACAACAGGTGAAAGGACAGAATCTTTTCTTTTTTCTTTCCCCTTTTTAAATTTGCTTTCCTTAAAAAGACAGAACATACTTTATAACCCTGGTTAAGCTATTCAAAATCTTCCACTCCTGGCACAAACTACTTTGTGCAGAAAGAAATCCAAGCTATTAGAACTATCCCTTTTTTATGTTATTTGGCACAACATACAATGAAAAACGTATTCCCTTTTTCACAAGAGTCCATGCTGGTAGATAAGGACATAAAAGTATTTACTGTCTTTTCAAGACAAACAACCTTATAGTGAAGAAAATGTATTCCAAGTATGCCACATGCTTATCAATAGAGGAGACCGAGTACAGCTTGCAATGGTAGTGTTAGGGGAAAACTCATGCGATCTTTCAAGGAAAAATACTCTGACATCAAATAGAAATGTTTAGAAAATTTTACAAAATACTTGACTGGGTAAAGCCTGTTTTAACTGAACTTCCAAGTTTTACGGTTTCACATATTTTTCCAGCACCTTCTGTACTGTCGCTGGAAACCTGGTCAGTAACTGCAGAACCTAAAATTACTCCTTGTATGCAAACAATTCAAATCTAAATTTATCTTCGTATTATATTTGCAGAAAATCTTGAATATTAATTAAATCTCGTCAATAAACATCAGGTCTCTGTGCACTCCAGAAAGAAGCACAGATGTCATAGGGTCAATATGACGTAATTGTTTTAGTATGTTTGGCCAAAATCGTTCTTCCATCTTCTTTCTTTATGAGCTGGAGAGAAGTTGTGTTCATGACAGTTCACGTGCAAAGAACTACTCACTTGACAGGCTGTAAAACCAGCCTCAGCCTAAATTCACAAATGTTTGCTAAAGTCAGTTTTGCATTTTACAGTACCGCGACAGAATCCTTAAAATATAAAACTTACAAGAACTTCATATATCATCAGGTAATTTGAACACTGTAAGAGTTTAAAAAACCTCTAATTAATTAGAATACCCTTTCAAATTATAAAGGACCTCTAACATTTATATACTGGTGGAATTCTTCTAAATAGAAATTAAATCTCAGACCATAAATATATTTTTTCTGAAATTAAAATGGAGTAGAAATGTGATCCCTGGAAGAAAAGCAGAAAGACAACCAGCACACACACCAAAAGATGTTAAATAAAGGAACAGAGAAGCACAGCAGATCATTCGAAGATCAAAGCCTTTACAAAGAACTGTCAAAACTGAACAAAAACAATCAATTTTTTGTTACGCAACCCATACCAACTATTCCAAGAGCTATCTATATTTTTTTTAAAAATATCAACTTGTGGGTTTGTACAATTGGACGGAACACACCATTTTCAAATATGTAAACAAGGCGTGAGAAAAAGAAATCATTCAGACTTCATCTCTTGCTTTGGGACTGAACAAGAGGCCTTTGTTTGAGTAAAAGTGTTGGACACATTTCATGAACAATGTCACAACACTATCCAGATCATTCCTCACTCCATAAATGTTACCAAGAAAACAAAGCCTGCCCTTTTAATATCTCCAATGAACAACAGGCAAGACCGAGTCTCAACGTGATCATTAAAAAGATGCAGGTCATTGCACCAGCATCTAACTTTCAACCTCACTTTCATTCCTGCTACAGGGTGGTAACAATTAAGGTAAAACATGTACAAAGGGGCACATGAATTGGTGTCTCATTTAAACAGGATAGACAAAGACATAGCACTTTTACCACTAATACTCTTTAGCATAGATAACACGTTAGAGCTGCTAATAGAGTACTCTGTAGTCCAAAGCATGTAAGCCTCAGTTGCAAGCATCCATTTTGTCAAAATTAATGTAATAAAACTGAAGTTAGTACTGCACACTCATAACATAATTTAAAAATACTGCTCTCTTACACATTGACTTTTATTGCTCACAAAAACATTGTAATGTATATAAAGCATTTCTATGGCAAAGAAGCTGTTGCACTGCATAGCAAAATGGTCTGACTGGTTCATAAAAACCATTAATGAAGGAAAGAAGAACATTTGACACACCAAGATCTCACACAGCACAAAAGACAAACAGGAGGCCGTTTCACTGCTAGCCAAAGGTCATCTTACCCGTATTATAGGCCTCCTGTACACCTGTCAGTTAAAATATAAAATGTTATCCAAAAAAACCACACAGATTTGGTTTGTTAAACATAATGTATATTCATTGCATCAGATTTTTAAAAGAACTGCACTTCCCAACATTTTAATTACAGCCGGATTTCAAAAGAACAAAACAAAACTATGCAGATCTATTGGCTCCCATTGGCAGAACTGTTCTGGTCTAAAAGCAATCTAGCCACTTCTAGCCACATGTAAGGCATGCCAACCTCTTTTGAAACATTCATTCCTAACCATCCTTTTATCCAGTTACAATGTACTATTGTGGGGAAAAAAAAAAAAAAGACGACCCTGGTCATCTTGCTGGGTGGAAGACAGTAAGCCTGCAGTAACAGTTGTGAAGGATAACCCCCAGGTCTTTTAGATTCAAACAGCAGAACAAGGACAATGACAGCTCTTCTCAACTTATTTCTGAAGGTGTCTATATTCAGCTACTATAATCTAAGCAATGTTTTCATTTAAATGAACCCCTCATGCAAGAATACTCTGCAGGTGGGGAGTATGTCAGAAAAGACACACACAGCAGAACTCAAATTCAAGTCAGATTGTGCTGCTGCAGGGTTTAGACAGACTTTTAATGCAGTAACCTAAGGTAACCAAAGGTATCAAAGACCCAAGAAAACTGATCAGTGTGCATTAAAAAGGAAAGATGCCTCCAAGGAAAACTGAATTATAAATGTGTATTATTTTTCAACACATGAATTCCACAGTAACCATGAATAAACCCAGTCTGTTAGTGGTACTGACAAAGCAATTAATCACTATCACTGAAGGTCTGCAAAAACTAAGTGCAAAGAAAAACCTTTCCTAAAGCAGAGACACCACTCCACAAGATAAAGGTCTTGAATACATCCGAAGACATTCTAGGATAAAAAAAATCCCATGACAATATACACAAAAATGGGATTGGGTGACCCCATTGATGTTTATAAATATAGAAAGGGCAGGTGTCAGGAGGATGGAGCCAGGCTCTGCTCAGTATCATCTAATGAAAGGACAAGGGGCAATGGGTGTGAGCTGGAACATAGGAGGTTCCACATCAATATGAGAAGGAACTTCTGCCCAATGAGGGTGACGGAGCACTGGAATGGGCTGCCCAGGGGGGTTGTGCAGTCTCCTTCTCTGGAGATGTTTAAAACCCACCTGGACACGATCCTGTGCAACTCTATCTAGGTGATCCTGCTGTGGTGAGGGGGTTGGACTAGATGATCTTTCGAGGTCCCTTGCAATCCCTAATGTTCTGTGATTCAAATCACAGCAATGCCATGATGCCAAATACATTTCACACACAGAAACGGTGAATACTGCCACACCTAATATTTTTTTCTTTTATTTCTAAAAAATAGACAATGAAGGAGAATTTTAATTAGACTTTAGAAGACTTATTCCTCTTAAGTAATATCCAAGATGTGTTTGGTATAGAGCAGGAAGTTACTTAGAATTAAAAAGTGCTTTTTATTCTAGGAGAATGTGTTCCAACTCAGAGATAAATGCTGAGCTTACACACTTGGATTTTACTAAAATGAAGTCCTTGATCTACCGAGCAAACACAACACCGACAGCTGTAATGCAAGATTTCCCCCAATGTTTTATCAAAGATGTCAGCCTTGACCTGAAGTAAGCATTTGCAATCCAGCTGCCACAGCATGGAAGAGCCACACTTTTTTATTAGTGTAAGCTGCTGACTCTGTCAACAATGTGAAACTCTGTGAGGTGAATTTTAAGTAGACTTCGGTCAAAGACAGAAAAAGACATTATCTTTGTTTGGCCTTTTTGCATGAAGCCAATAAAACTGTTTCAAATCTAGAAATAAAAGGGATCTACACAGCAGCGGCCTGGGTTTCTTAGTGGGACTTGAAAGATGGGTGACTTCTGAAAATTTTTAAGGAGGAAAACTGCATATACTCCACCCTATATGCAGGTGCATATATGAAATGGCAAATGAGCATGAAAAATCCGGGCTAAAATAGCACAGGGAAACTATACTGGGCAATTGTTACCACAATGACAAACACATTGCTGGGAGAGCATGAAAAAGATTATTTGTTCATTTGCTTGATGTTAAATTCTCTGTCTCAAATGAAACTCCATGAAAAATGACAGACATTTATGTCCTTTGCACAGTAACAAGGGATTCATTTTTGTGAAATCTGAAGAGCTCCATTCGGTACTCTAAGTGACACCCTAGAAACAATTTCAACCTGTAACGATTAATTTACTTTACCGACATTTTTTTATGTAGTAATCAAAAGAAAAAACTCTGGCATTTTATCCAAAACACTGACTTTTAATTTTCCTTTTACCTCCCCCTTAATTTGTCTTCCGTAGACTTCCACATAACTATGCTAACGATCACAAAGCACATTCAAAAGACTATTGATGCTCAGTGAGATGCTTCTTGTTCTGAAACACTCAGCGATCACTGAAGTACCTATCACCTGAAAATCAAGGCAGCATGGACTTTCCTGATCATTCATTCTCATCTTAAACAAATCAATGCATTGCTCAAGTCACTTACCCTGTATTCTCTGGACACACCTTCTGATGGAACAGCCCCTGAAATCTGACTCGAAATGGTTGCTGCTATCAGCTGTTTACACCACTCCACATGGGATCCAGTCGGGCTACAAGAACAGAGTATTTCAAATTATTTAGCAGCAATTCCAAATGTTTACTGAGAACAGCACAGCAACCAAGCACGTCCAGAAAACAAGACTATAAATGACCACTAACATCATCAAAATTAGCTTGTTTTGTGGGCAGAATGCAGCTATTTTGTGCAGGGAAAAGGATTTTGCTAGATCTTATGAGAAGCATAGAGCTGTAAGTAGGTTAAAAGCACAGTTACAGGCTTAGGAACTTTTGTGTGCTTCCTTACGCAGTGTAATTTTCTCATCAGTCATACACTTTTTTCTTAATGCTATTCATAGAATGAATGTTGTCAAGCAGTAGGAAGTTCCATATACTTTCCTTATTATTATTTCCTGATTATTCAGTAAACTGCTAAAACCAAGTTAGTCTGTGTTAATATAGTATTTAAAGATTTAAACCATGATAGTGTTGTATTCTAGATTAACATTCAATGTAGAAAACAGATGTTTTCTAAAGGGTAAATATTATCCAGCCATCATTTTTTCATATTCATAATTTCTGAATACCTTCAGGAAAAGCCTATCCACGCCACAGCAAAGAATTCTGCAGTGCAAGGTGTTTATAGGAACTCTTTAGACAGAGCGTGTGAACAGCAGAATCACACTAAATTTTGAGAACAGCCACCTGAACGATTTGCTGCTTACAAATAACACTGTCTTGAGAGTTAGAAGCAATTGCAGTTTGTTTTCAGTCACTCTGACATGTGCTAGGGCTGCTGCAAAACACACCAGTAGCTGATGAAAAACTAGGAATGCCAGGAAGGAACTGTTCCCTGAGTGCCATGTCCAGGGCAGGCTCAGCTGATGCTTCAGGTAACTGCCATTTCGAGTTTAGTTGGGCTCTTCTACAGATTTAGTGCTTGTTTTGAAGTCAAATACCAACAAAATTTTTTAATTTATGCCTTAAATTCATTCATAAACCAGCTTTGGAGTCTGTAAGCATCCCGTGATATTGTACAACTACAGGCATGTATCCAGGGCCCAGTGGATGTACCCACTACAACTTGGACATGGATAATGATCAACTACTACTTAACCAGAGGTCTCTTTTCACACCAACTCTGCTCGGATAGGTAGATATAAGGTGAAGATGCACATAACAATTTCATACTTTCATACTTCGAGTAAAACTTCTTTCAGAACTTTTCTGACATATTTTATCATCTTTCTCTCCACTTGCACAATTCAGTACTAGATCACCAAATGTTGAATTGCAACTGAAACTCATCTGTGATATTCCTGCTTGATCAGCAAAGGTACCTCTCGGGTTAGAGCTGAACTCAAGAAGACCTGCATTTATTTGTTAATTAAGAAGATAATTTATTTTATCTATGGCTTATGTTCATCAGGAATCATTACATCAACAAAGTTAACAGCAGCAGGAAAAAGAAAGTGAGTGCATGTCCGCCCCCTATGACCGGTGCTTTGGCATGTACCGGTGTCCCACAGGATGCTGATCACACCGATGTCACTACAATCCATCAAAGGGGGACACACTCCACTACATGTCTTTTACATTCAGCCTGATCTGAGGTCACACCCACCAGCATAACCTGGTACAACCACATTGGCAAATAAATTAATAATAGGACAAATGGACATGTAACCTTACTGGAATATAACAAGATTAGAAGAAGATGAAAGTTAAGAAAGCACATTAATAAGAAATAGAATCATAGAATCACAGGATGATTTGAGTTGGAAGGAACTTTTAAAGGTCATCTAGTTCAACCTGCTGCAGTGACCAGGGACATCTTCAACTAGATTACTAGGTTGCTCTGAGCCTCATCCAGCCTGACCTTCAATGTCCCTAAGCTTGAGGCCTCCACTCTCTCTCTGGACAACCTGTTCTGGTGTTTCATCACCCTTGTGATAAGTTTTGGTGATAGAAAAGAAACAAATTATTTCCACCCTCACTGGAACAATATAAAACTTCAAACAGCAAAAAAAAGAGAATATGGAGATTGGAGCCCAGAACTTAAACATCTTTTTTTCCTTTATTTTTTCATCTGAATTAAATTTCCTTCAACAAGGAGTAGAAAAGAATGGATTTTTAAGTTCAGTTCTGAGGCCTACCTCGGTAGGGAGTTCCAAAGAGAGGACTTATACTGCCAGTGCCTGCTGAACCAAATCTGTTAACATGGGGCACCAAGCTCCTGCACACCCACCCCAGTGAGATCCCACTCACCTACTGCCTGCCCAGCACCTGCCACCTCACACAGGACTCAAATGACTTCACCCCACAGGTGGCAAAACCACCCCACCCAGGGACAGGAAAGCTGACACAGCACTTACACTTCTGCGGATGGAACACATTCTGACACAAAGAAAATTAATTGGTATTAATTTGAAACTCAAGGAGGACACAAAATTGCTGGAGAGAGTCCAAACGAGGCCCAAAGGATGACCAGAGGCCTGGAGCACCTCTGCTATAAAGACAGGCTGGGAGAATTGGGGCTGTTCAGCCTGGAGAATCGAAGGCTCCAGGGGAACCTTGGAGCAGCCCTCCAGTACCTGAAGGGGACTACAGAAAAGCTGGAGAGGAACCCTAATAGGTAAGTGGATAGGACAAGGAAGAACGGCTTCAAAATAAAAGGCAGATTTACGTTAGATCTTAGGAAGACATTCCTCCCTGTGAGGGTGCTGAGGCATAGCATAGATTGCCCAGGGAGGTTGCAGATGCCCACTCCCTGGAAGTGTTCAAGGCCAGGCTGGATGGGGCTGTGGGCAACCTGATCTGGTGAGAGGTGCCCATAGCAAGGGACTGGAACCAGACGATCTCTGCTGTCCTTCCAACCCAAACCATTCTGTGAATAGACCTAAAATCTGAGTAGGGTCTCACTTGACTTTGGGAACATAAGACGCTAGCGCTGCCCATGCAGCCCCGGGCCCGAACCCGCGGGCTGCCTCGGCCCTGGCAAAAGGCGGTGACGTGACTGCCGAGAATCACAGAACCGCCGGCAGGAAACTTTGACAAGGGCCAGTTCCCGCCGCTGTGAAACCGAACAGCCGCCGCCAGCCAGCGCGGCCGCAAAGGAACAGCCTAAGTGGAGCCCCAGGGGTCGGCGGCCCCATTCCATCCCCACACCAATGCCGGTGCGGGCGCCCCAAGGCCGCGCTCCCGCCGCCGTCAGCCCCGCGGTGCGGACAGGCCAGGTGAGGTCCCGCTTCCCCGCCGTATCTCCCCCAAACCCCTCTCACCTGTCCAGCGTCTCGGTACTGGCCTGCCGCGCCGCCGCTCCCGCTGCTCCCCGCGCCGTTCTCCGGTTCCCGCCACCGCCCTCCCCCGTCGGCCCGGCCGCCGCGGCCGCCCGCTCCATGTTTC
>JAOXOE010030986.1:0-12413 GCA_028565055.1 Phoeniculus purpureus
GCATGGAATGTCAGCTAGAAAGGAGGCCCATTGCAGGTATCAGAGAAGGTGGGCAAGACAGTTCATCTCTTGGTTACAGCCAATTGGATAATGGGATGGTATGATGGATTTTGACTATGAAGCCAATGAAATTATGGTTGATGTCACGTCATGGATGTAAAACGGTATAAATGCAGATACAACTGTGCAATAAAATTGAGCTTGGCTGGTAACTCCTATGGATGTACTCCAAGACTCCGTCAGCCTCCTAGGGGTACCCGGTACACTTCTCTTTTTTTATCTCTCCTCTGCTAGATCCATCTATTGTGCCTGAGGGTACATATGGAATTTCAGCTGTCTTCAGTGTAGGTTCTCATAGTCCACACTAGTCAGAAACTCAGTTGACTCAATATTCGCCATTCAGGGTTAGTACTTAAAAAACCAGCAAAGTTAAGCCAAATTCAAAGTTAGTCTTTGAATCTTTTGAAAACAAATTTGTTAAAGAATTCTGTATAGGTAGTTTTGTCTTTCTTGATATCACTGTGTCATGCATACCTTCCTACTTCAAAAGAATATAGAACAAACTTACAGCTGTCGAATTTGCTCAGCTAAGACTACCCATTTACTTTTTGCTTGTTTTTCACACTGTTTAGAATGCAGCTTTCTCTCTTCTTCTGAGCCTTTATTGCAAGGTGACAAATAGCATTTAAAGCCATCCAGCACAAGAGATGCAGCTGAGTTTTCTGCATTTGAGATAACTGCAGGAGTCAGCACAAAGGAGTGTGAGGGTTGATATTCACTCTGGAAAAGCTGCATTCCTATCCAGGGTGTTTCCCCTGGCTTCTGCTGGTGACAGGATGATGCAGGGAAGACCTCTTAGTCTTGTCTGGTATAAGGAGATGTTCTGGCATCTCAGAAATCCTGTGATGTGCTGGATGATAGAGATCAGGCTGTACTTTTCCTGGTTCAGCTTGGTGCCTAGATGACATGGCATCAGGCATTGTATAAATAACCTGAGAGAATGAAGCATACATAACAAACGTGTTAGTCCTTTTCTAGAGGCATTGATTTTAATGCAAAAGTATGAAGCTTATCTTCCATGTTGAAAGTAGAGGACAAATTCCAGAAGTGATATGTCAATTGGTTTTGAAAAGCACCATCTTAATTTGCAAATGGAGTCTTTTTTTAAAAAAAAAAAATTATTTTTAATCCACTCCCTTGGAAATGTGTGGAAGCTGTAAAACATCAAGAAGCCAAGTCACTAAAAGCATCCAGAGGAATTTCATTTTATTTTCATAAACTAATCTACCCACTCACATCTATCTGTGTAAATTAATTACTTTTTTAATTAGGTAGCCTTTTTGATTGCTTATGGAGAGCTGTGATGAAATTTACCACTAATTATTCTGGGGCTGGAGGAAGCCTCTGGATTGCTAGGGAGGATAAGAAAACTTTATTTCCTTTCATTGAAATGGTGAGCAAATAGTAATTGATACATAATGCGCTTATTTTTCCAACTTCAACCTATTCAGCTTCTGTTAACCTTACTAATTGAAGCTCTTTCTGTGGGTCATTTGATTTCTTTTTATCTAATATAACAATACAGGAACTTCAGTAATGAAATAAGACTGCTGTAAAGCTAGTTTTCCTCTTCCTGTTTAAAAGTAACCTTCATGCCAGGTGGCTTTAGATTGCAAGCTTTGGTGAGTTCCAGCGATGTTTGTCCGGAAAAGCTGGGTCCTAGGATATGCTAGCAAGTAATGTGATAAGCTCCAGTGCTGTATTTTTCATTGTTGTTAATGTGCATTTAGAAATGGGGGAAGGTGACAGTTTCACACTTCTTGTGATGTGTCCTCTGAAGTCCAGACCGAGTGAAAGAGGACTCGGTGCTTCTCCTTTGTGTTCCTGCTCATGGTGTTCTTAGAAAGAATGGGTGCTCTGAGAGATAAATTGAGAGGAGGGCTGTTAAGATAGTTAGGCTAAAAGCAGCATGTTTTCTTCTCCTTTTCCTCAAGCTCATAGTCTGGCTCTGAGTCTTTACTAGGGGTGAGACTTGGAACTGAATTTGCTACTTCCCTCCCAGCGGCTTCTGGTTCCAAGGCACTTATCATGCCTTGGGAGCGTGTCTTCCAGTTTTCAGCTTCAGTCCAAACTTCTGGCCTGAGTTGCTTGTGCAAAAAATTAACACAAGTGGGAATTTAAGGATTTTTGGTATTCTGTTAGTGGCAAGTGTTCAGAAATATGAATAAAGAGTGTGTGAAGCCAGGCAAAATTGCTTCATCTGGATTGGAGTAAAATCCTTTCATTCAGAGGGACTGTTTCCAGCGTCTGTGAATCCACTGCACACAGGTCTGAAAGGTGTGTTACGTATCATTTAATTCCTCTTCCTGGAGGGGGCTCTGGGGATTACCTTTTCACTGTATTCAGAGTAGTTCACTTCAGCTGTGTCATGAATCTTGCCTTTTACATTTCTGTGTGAGTGGGTAAGTGTAAAGGTGTAAGTGCTGTTGAGGTAAGATTGTTGCTACATCCACCTTTAGATGCTATTCACTAATGTGTAAGTATGAGGCAGGATCAGCTGTCCTTGTGTTATGTGACACCTGCCTGGTTAAGAGACGACCTCTAAGAATGCATGTCTGACAGTCTTCCTAGGTAGTCTGTTACAGAGCTTCATTTGTCTTTGTCATTTTTCTGAAGGAGGAGGAACCCTTCTAGCTTTTTTATTTTTTCTAACTGTAAGTGGAGCTCACTGCATCTTGTTCTTACTGGCACACACAAGTTCATTCCTTGTATGTATATAACATTGTATGTACTCAGACTATTTCCATTACAACCCCTGGTATTGTCTAGGCTAAAATGTCTGATTTGTTCCATCTTTCTTAGAGACCATTTACCAGTCTTTGTGGTAGTTTTTGGCTTTCCTTAAATATTTCCTGCTAGTTTGTTCCTGTAGTTGTAGCTTCTAACTGTAATAATGATGCTTAGACAAAGCCTTACTAATGTGAAGGGCTGTTGCCTAGTCTTATCAACTAGGGTAATATTTTGTATGTCATTCACTAACCATGGATGGTTCTTGGATCCTCTTAAGTGTTCAACTATGACCTGCAGTTCTCACAAGAAAATAATTTTCTTCTTTATGTTCTGGGAGAAAGAGCCACCATAAAATAACAACACAGAAGATGGTGTTGTTCAATTGCAAGGTTTGGTTTTAATGAAGACTAGTTTGAAGGACTTAAGAGGTGTTGTATTAGAGGCCTGTCATAACAATTGCTTTAGAATAATGGTTACTTTTATAAGAAACTTACTTTCAAAGAATCCTTCTGAAACTATTGCTGAGTAAGAAAATGCTTTGTATTAATTAAAAATATAGTAACATAACAAGAACAACTGGCCAATTATAAGAAATTACCTGAGTGGTGTGGAAACTTCTCAAGTGAAGGAATGAATTTAAATTAGAGGACATAGTTCTGGCACTACTTTGTTTTGATTATACAGTGTAACTGGAGACTTAAGAAATACTAGTTTCCAGCTGAAGGTAGGAAGTTTGTTCTGTGGTTGCAGTTCAGATGCAAGCACAGGTAAACCAAAGGGCAAGAATCTTAACTGCACAAAGCAGGCAGTAGCTACCAAACCTGTGATTAAAGTAATGGGCACAGAACCTGTAACAATAACTTCCTAATGGTTATATTCAGTCTACACTTCTCATAATATGTTTCTTCAGTCAGGGCATAACATGGACAATTCCTCTGCCACAACCTCTCAGTAAAATAAATGTCCTGTTACACTGGCAAGTAATTGAAAAACTTATTCTGCCAGCAAGTGAAGTGTAACTGAAATCTTGTACACCTTTGTCCAGGGTTTAAAAAATGAACTAACGATGAATGCAGCATGAAATCTGATAAATTAGCATGTATTGTAGTACCAAAAGGTACATACAACTCCTCTATCTTAGGTTAATTTGAAAGGCATCTGTAAAGGGAGTGAAATGCTACCACTTGATGTGCCCCTTGAATTTAGGATCTGAGTCTAGTAACAGCACTACTGCTTATGCTTAATGTTCTGCATTTCACCTTGGTACTTGCATTTAGTCTAAATGATAAATATTCTGAGTGATAAATATAGCAAAAATATTTTTTAAAATAATGTGCATATGACTACTTGGAGCACTGCTTGGAAAAATGCAGTCTACCATAATATATCACCAGCATAAATAAGTTAGCATCTCCATGGACTTACCACAGTCTACTTTTTGGAGCCAGCTCTATTGTTATTGCTGCTTTATCAGAATTTTTTGGTATACTTTTTTAGATTCCATGCTGCTATTCTCTCAGACATTAAGACACTTCCGAAGTCATCTGAAGATGAGCCAGTACTTTCAGTTATGAACATGCATCTTGACTTTCATCAGAGGATGGCTATTTTCTGTATAACAGATCATGGTCAGTCTTCTGGAGAACTTTATTACGGGAAAAGGAATGGATATCGTCTTAGTTCATGATGTACTTGTAGGGAGCTAGAAAATAGCTTGGTCAGAGAAGTATTAGGCAAACAAGTAAAACCACTCTGGCCTGGAAACCACTGTACCAGAAACTTTTCCCTGGAGTTTGATTTACATGGTAGCTATTCAATCCCATGTGCTTTCAACTCTAAATGTTTGCTTAAGCCATATGACAATGCCACCTTCATTCAGCCACTACTGATCATGCCTCTTTCATACTGATTTCTTGTGGTGCTCAGCAACAGCACATCATTCTTCTGTCAGCTTGGTTTCCAGAGGTGTGTATTCTTCAGAACTCCCCAAATCTCTTTTTCAGCTCAGCACTTACTCACTCAATGGCTGCAAGCACACTGTTACTGATAGAAGTCTATCAGCTAAGACGTGTGAACTGCTTTCCTGATGAAGATTTAGAAGCTGGCTGAAATGAGTATTCAAAGACAAATGTTCTTCTCAATAACAGTCCATTCAGTATGCTGGAGAGGCCTTAATTGGAGCATTCCAATACCTAAATGTGACCTATAAAATAGGGACAGACATTTCAGCAAGGCCTGTTCTAAACTAAATGAGTGTAGATTTAGACTGGATATAAGGAAAAAATTTTTTCAGTGAGGGTGGTGAAACACTGAAACAAGAGTGCCCAGAAAAGTGGTAGATGCCCCATCACTAGGAACATTCCAGGTCAGGTTGGATGGTTCTCTGAGCAACCTCATGTAGTTGATGCTCCTGAAGGTCCCTTGCTACACAAACCACTTTATGGTTCTGTGATCAATAGCTCCTTTCTCATCTGTGCCAGCTGTAGAGCTAGAAATGCCAGTAGCTGAACAGCATCTTCCCCTCACTACAAAGACAATAAGGTGCTGGAGTGTCTCCAGAAAAGGGCAACAAAGCTGGTGAAAGGGCTAGAGGAGAACTCTTGTAAGGAGCAACTGAGACAATTGTTCAAGTGGAAAAAGGGAAGCTGAGGGAAGACCTTTTAGCTCTTTGCATCTACCTGAAAGGAGGTCATAAGAAGTGATAGCACAAGAGGAAATGGCCTGAAGTTGCACCAGGGGAGGTTTAGCTTGGGTATTAACAAAAACTTTAAGGAGGTTCTAAAGCATTGCAGCAGGCTGCCCAGGGAAGTGGTAGGGTCTCCTTCCCTGGACATACTCAAAAGATGTGCAGATTTGGTGCTAAGGGACATGGTTTAGTGGTGACCTTGAAGTGCCGGATTAATAGTTGGACTTGAGGTCTTTTCCAGACTAAACGATTCTGTAATTTGTGCTGCGAACCATGCAGTGTGTCAGTATCTGTTTGGCAGTTACGTGCACAGGACATAATGCAGGTTAGATGCAGATGCACTCCTATGAAACCACAGTAGTGTCACAAAAGGTTTTATTTCTTACCACAGTCTAGTCATGGTCTGGGGTCACTTCAGAATAGGTCATTCTGCAATTGGTCAGACATCTTGCAGCACTGGTAGTCTGTCAGATCAGTGCTTTAAGTTTTCTCTCAATGTGCTTAAGGTACACAGAGGTACTGAGACTAACATTTACCCAAACTCAGGCAAATTAACAAACTTTTATTAAGAGTATTCAATATAGCACCACACAGAAGGTACAATTGTGTTGCCTTTAAGGAACATGCTAGAGCACTTTAAAAGAGCACTTTAAAACTAGAAAAACTAATGTAGAAAGCTTTCTTCTTCATCAGCAGAGCCTACTGTTTGCTGTTTAGAGAAGCTATTCTGAAAGAACCACAACTTTGTACATAATGTTTTAATGGTCTTCCAGAGAGATTAAAGCATTGCTCATTTATCTCTTAGTTCTCTTTCATCTTCTGGGGTTTGAAATTTGTTAAAATAAACCAAACTAAAACAACCCTCATTTAAAATGCTTTTCCTAAAAGCACCTCAGCCTATGTCAGAACATTTAGTCGCAGATCCAACTGGCACCACAGTCAGCTGCTAAATTCTGTTTCTTGAAATAGTGGCAGAATTTTCATCAATAGTAGTTGTGTGAATTGGACTCAGCTCTTAATTCAGTCTTAGGCTCAAAAATAAACAAGGAATACATATTATATAAAATTATGGATGAATTGCATTGTAGAAAAAAAATGGATTACTTTGAAGGGTCATTTAGTCCATCTCTTTCAGTACAGATTATTTAGCTATAATGTCGTGGAAATTATTTTATATAAGGTGTTTCTAAAGCTCATGGCAGGGAACAGAAACTAGATAAATCTTTAGGATGCCTTCCACTCCAAATATTCTGAGATTCCTTTTCATTCTGAAGTACTCATTGGTCCCTCACATTCCTTACATAGCTAAACTTTCTTAGCCTGCCTATTAAGTTCTGTATATCAGCAATTACACTATTATTCATATATTAAATCAGCCTTCTTTTTGTAAGTAAGCTGAAAATGTTACTACTTTTCCTATGTGACACACAGATGTTTTAGAACATCCTTGATTTGATGCACCTTGCAGTTAGAGAAAGGCTACTTTGCGTAAACAGAATCTTAGCAAGTTGACAAAGCCATAGTCAAATTAAAGTGTGGAATGGACCCAGTGCTAATGCATATAAGGAAAGTACTGAAAAACTTCTAAGCTTCCAGCTTCACTGAGTCCAATAGGGAACGGGCTTCTTTGTACTCTTCAGCTTCTTCCAATTCTTTTTCATTTTCCTGGAATCAAAAACAAAATTTTTGAGTACTTTGAAAATAAATTGATATGGGACCAACATGGAAACAGATTGTAATCACAGACAAAGAGGTACTCAGCAATGGTTTCGCCTCTTCACTGACAACTGACAATCTCTCTCCTCACATTTCCTGAGGAACTTTAACGTAAATTTATGTGACCTGATGAGATGCATCCGAGAGTCCTGGGAAACTGGGTGATATGGTTGCCAAACCACTCTGTCATAGTGAAAAGTCCTGTCAGTCACGTCAAGTCCCTAGTGAAAGGAAAAACTGTAAAAAAGGAGGACCCTGGGAACTACTGACCTGTCAGTTTCACCTCTGTGCCTGGGACCATCATGGAACAGATCATCCTAAAAGCTTGTGCTAAGTCACATGGAGGACAGGGAGATTATTCAAAACTGCCAGCAGTGTACCCTCAGCAAGTTTGCAGATGATACCATGTTAGTCAGGTGTGTTGATCTACTGGAAGGTAGGGCAGTTCTGTTAAAGGATCTAGACAGGCTGGATTGATGTGTGTGTTGGGTTAATGCTTTAAGGACCCAGGAACTGATGTATTTCCCAAACCACTCCCCTCCACACCTCGGCAGGAAGAGGGGAGGGACAGGAAGCGGAAGGAGAGGCAGGCAGCCAGCGGGAGAGACGGGAGGAGACCTGTAGTGTGCACGCTCCATTCCGCCGCGGGTTCCCCTCTCTGATCTGCTCCCCTACTTGATGATCGCTAGTTGAGTTGAGCGCGAGTCATTCGGTGCGCGGTGCGCACGGTGGAGTGGAACGCGGGGTGGGCTCCGATTCCCGGGCGCGTGTTGTGCGGTGGGGGACCGCGCGGGTGTGGCCGCTTGTTGCTGCCGCTTGCAGCGAGCGAGCGCCCCCTGGCGACTGGAAGCTTTCACCTCACCAAATTGCCTTGTGTATATAGTTTTTTTTCCTTTACAAACGTTTTTTCATCCTCTGCTGAGGAAGTTGTCACTGTTCAGTTTCCCTTTCTTGAACTTACTCTGTTTTAAATAAAATTACAATTGATTGAAAATTCTAAAATCTGTTTACACTCTCTTCCCATATTAAGGGAGGGGAATCTAACAATCTGTTCTGGAGGGTTCCGCCTTTAACCCTCAAACCAGTACAATCACATACAGAGTTTGTGAAATGTTATAACTGTTTTCTCCGTTGCTCATTCAGTCTTTTACATATTTCAGAACCCCAACATAAGAATAAGGTTTTTTTCTTAGTTTAGTGAACAAAAAAAGTTCACCCACTTAAAGCAGTAATTTGTTAGATAAGGTTAGTTGTGTTTTTCTGTTAAAATGTAAATTTGTAAGGCTTTACAGCTGAGATTACTATGCTCGTGAGGGTTAGTGCATATTTTTATATAAGAGAAAACTACTTAAGGTTTGGGGAGAGCAACATTTGCCATATTACTGGGTACAGTGGGACCAGCAAGATCAGGAAATTCATGCTTTATGAGTTTAAACAAAAATAAAAGTTACATAATCATGCTAAACATTATCCTATGTTTAGTAGGATCTTCTGGTAACAGGGTCTAAAATATTTAACAACAATATCTTTGAACTTCTGGTTTCTTCTAAACCATTATAAACTAAGCACCTGACTCAGGGACAATAACAGGTTACAGCTTTGTGCAACCCTACTTAAATTGCTTTACCTTGGAACTCTTTACAGCCAAGCACTTCGTATTGTGGGAGGAAATAAAACTGTATGTCGTACAATCTTACCAGTCTTTCTGCAAACTAAAATGTCAAAGGGCTGTTGAAGCCATAAATTATGTTTCAGCATATGTCTCTAGTGAACAATTTATTAATTTTTAGATGCTTTGCTGTACAAAACAAAAGTGGATCCTTAAGCCACAGAACTTTTAAATGACTACTTAAATGACCTCTACAGCTTTCGCTTACGTAAAACCTTAGAGGATTTCTGAAGTGGAGCATGACTCAAAGCTTCCAACTTTGTCAAAGGAATCCACCTTTCTATTGAAGTCTGAGGCTCTAATATTTCATATTCCTTAGAAAAATAAATCTGTAATCTGTTCTTAGAATCTCTGAAGTGACAGAAGTATTTAGTCCAGACGAAACATGTTTTGTTCTGAATATATTTTCTTGAATGATTCACAGTTCAGAAAGCACAAGATGTACAGTTTGTCAGGTTTTGATAGCAATCAGTTCTGTCACTGTTTGAATACTGGTGGATCCTTAATAACTTGTAGGGTACCTCAGCAGTGCACAAAAAATACTAGCATTGACAAGCAGTGGCTTGAGAGAACAAGTTTGAGAGACGTAAAGAATTAATTCCTGTGTAATTCAAATGTAGTTCTGGTAATCTTTTGCATTACTGCAAATCTGAACCTTTGATGTATATAGTTGATGGTATACCCCTGTCTGACACAAAATATTGATGTAAGATTTAGAAAAACCCTCTTTAGGAGTTAAGATATATATGTTCATGCATTTATTTATCTCTATTTAGAACTTACATTTAGATCTTAAGAAACGTCTATTAAATTAAAACTAAATACTTTAATAAACAAATTAGAAGCCACAAACAGCACTGGTAAAATTTTAACAAATGTTTTTATGCTACTTGAAATAGTAAAGGAGAAAAATATTTCCTTTTGCCCACAAAGAAAAATAAAAGCAATGTATAGTAATAAATGTCTTAAAATTTTACAATAAGACAAGATTCGGGGGCAAAAATTACATTTCAGTCTGGCAATATAAGCCCATTAAAGTTACCAGAAGCTGGTAACTGAACTGGCATTGAAGTTACCAGAAACAGGTTTTTCTAGAGATTTTGTCTAAAGTTATTTGGGCACTGATTATATCAGAACTTAAAAAACATTAAGAGTAGATGTCCTTGTATTCCTTTAAATGCTTTAGAACAGCTGGTCTCAAGATGAGCTAACCTAACCATTCAGAAACAAAATATTGTGGCACTTAAACACAAACGGAAAAACAGCACAAACTGTTTTGGGCTGGGAAGCGGACACAGACTTCTTATGAACGTCCTCATTCAGAAGTGGTTATCAACTTCAGCTCCAGAGCAAACACCACAGATGATGGATACACATTCTCTCCCTTCTATAGATCAATTATTACACAAATGTAAGTGAAACATCATGAAGAACAAAAGCAAAAAAAACTTTCATTTATTCTACATGTAATTCTCTAGCTGTTTAAAATGAAGTTGTTATTATGACACACCACATGCTAGAGGGCACAAGAGACCATTTTTGATTGCGCAGTTAAAGAAACCTATAAAATTATGAAATCATTTTTTCTGCAGGAGTTGGGACATTTTTTAAATTTTCTTGTGGACAGCTGCTGGCTATAGAACTGAGACAAACTTAATTCAGGAAAATACTCTAAGTAATGGAGCCAGAGAGGCTAAATCGGAGTGGTAAATATTGCTAAGCCATCATTACTTGCGAAATAGCTATTAGTCATCCTTATTTTTTTACTGCATGCTAAAAGTTCTACAGAGTCATTCCTTGCTATACCTTCTTAAACAAGACAGAAAAAAACTATCTTCTAAAACCACAGAAGTCTGACAAGGTAGCCTTGAGAGTCTAGTTTAAACCCCCTGAAGTAAAGAATTCCACAGCTTGATTATTTCAGTGGAAATAAAATAAAATCCAGTGTCAAATCTTCCTCCAAGAGAACAGGGATGAAGAATCAATACAAAGAGGGTGAAGGGCTCACTGTTGAAATGACCAAATAAGAAAAGGTTTTACAAGAATTGTGTGCGAAAAAGAAAATAAATCCAAATGTCCAGTTATAAATGCCTCATGACTGAGGACTTCATGCAACTCATACAGCTTATATGTATGTGAGATTTAGTCCAAGGCATGGCTGGCTAGCTGTACATGTGTTGCTGCAGACGGGGTATTGTAACTCTTGTACTTTAGACAGGTCTTTTTTTCTTGTTTGAAATATTTGTCTCTAGAGAAATGCAATTTTATTAAAATGGCCCAGGAATAAATAGAAGGAATCTGTTAATCAACCTTTTGTAGACATGATTAAAGGAAAATTAATTGTGTCCCATGTATTTAACTACTTTGTGTTTCTTGTATTTACAGACTGAGAGAAATATCTATCCCTTGTAGAAGCAATGGTTTTCATTTGTGAAGAAACAGGCTTGGTGTTGTGTAGGATTAGGACCTTGTCAAGAATGGCTGGCCAAGGTATTATTTACCATTAAACGTTTGAACATTTTAGCATCTTCTAATATTGCACGATTGCAAAAACATTTTCAAACTACACAAATACTCCCTGCACCAGAAGTCATGTATAAACAATTACCTGACCCTACGTGGCATGGCCCTGTCCCTCTAATAACATGGGGATGAGACTACGCTGCTGTGCTTGCTCCTACAGGCCCTCTGTGGGTTCCCGCTCGCTGTGTGTGCCTGTGGAAAGAAGATGTCGTGGCATCAAGGGCTAAAGAACCCGATTCCAGAGTTCACATTACAACTTCGTGATGATCCACGCATGGGAAGAAATTGGGTAAAGAAACACCACCATAAACCTACATGGGGACAGACAAAAGCGCTATCTGATCAGGCCCGGCAACTAATTTTTATTTTTTATTTGCTAATAAAAGCGGGTGCACACCTGATACTGGGTGTGCGCACCTGCGTGTGTGTGTGCGCATTGCCTCTGTCATACAGTCGTTTTCTGTGTTTTGTCATCGTCATCGCCATAGTGTGGGTTTGGTTAAAGACAGAGAAAGAAGTCTAAGAATGGCATATGTCACCGAAAGGCATCTCAAACTGCAACACTGGGAGAAAGTCTACCCTATTACCAAACTACTGGCAGTACCATGTTAAGTTCATATGTCTCTTCACTATTGATTATAGTATGGTGCATATCTCTTTCTACTTAATTATGGCAACCACACGTCTAAAGCACTGAAGTTGCTCAGCAGAACCAAGGCACAATGGCAAGGATGACCCTAAAATGCAAAGTAGGTTCAGACCCAAATGAGCCAAAACCAATGATTGGATGGATCCAATTTCTGCTTATCCAAGGTCCACGGAACTGAGAGACTCCTCATTAATAGGTGGAATACGTGGAATAGAGGGAATGGAGCGAAGCTGGAGATGGATAGATTTAGATCGGATATCAGGAGGAAGTTCTTCACTGTGAGAGTGTTGAGGGCCTGGAATTGGTTGCCCAGGGAGGTGGTTGGGGCCCCATCCCTGGAGGTGTTTAAGGCCAGGCTGGATGGGGCTCTGGCAAGCCTG